>OMNV01000988.1:32486-48828 GCA_900303265.1 Brotula barbata | reverse complement strand
TCTCTTTTCTATTCCCTTCAATCTCTTTGTGTCCTCCTTGTTCCTCCTTGTTCTCATCCCTCACCCGGCTCGCCGGTGTCTTGTAAGACACATCTCCGGGTTCAGCTCGATGCCAACAGCCCACAGATGATACTTCAACATCCACAACACTTTACAACGACAGGACATTACCGGCCAACAGCCTCCTATAGGGCGATTGAGCTCTTTAGTAGGACATAAAGTGGAAACAGATGGACAACTATGTCCACGTTCACCCCATCGCTCACAGTCAGACCCATACTGACGTTTCTACAGGGATGAGAATCTCGGAATCTTGTCTTGCTCTGGAAATTTTTTGTAAAATATCCCAAAAATGTCATTCTTTTACACAATGATCAAGGTGAAATGATTAAGGTAAAACACAAAAAGAGAGATTTAAATTTTGTTTCATTCCCAATCTCTTTTCTTGGGAGTCCTCATGCAAAAACTTCATTGCTAACATTAGACTGAGTTTTGGATCCATGATAAGTGTATTAAGAGTTTATCACAATACAGTAAACTGAATATTGCAATCTTTAAATAGCAGAAAAACACAACAGAATGATAGACTTAGCTTAGCTTAGACGTGATTTGAGTTGGTTTAATGCACAAACGCATTCTACTGTTTATTTGTGTGACCACTCCTCATTTTCAGACTTACACACCCATCGACGCTCACATCGGCGTGAGTGCTGCTTACGTGATGTGGGCGCTGGGCGTGTACTTGCATCGACACCGCACACCGTTTTGGGCCGGATGTCAGGCATGGGGGCTATGACTTTCATGGACACAAAATATCTCCTGTGTGCACACACTTGTACAATATGTGTGTGTGAGTTGGAGAGAAGACAAAGAAGACACAGGGCTCTGCTCAGACTGAAAATACACACGCGCACACACACAAACACACAGCAGAAGAGTGTTCTTCTTACACTTATATGTATCCTGCCTATGAATATGAAGCCAGCATTTCAAATGAAGATTGTCAAGTCTAGAGGAAAGGGAATTCAAGAATCTCTATGGGTCTCAAATGGTTTTAGTGGCTTTGAAGCAGCAGTAATTGATTTCTCTTTTGCTTTCTTTGTGCCTTGCACTCCCGGACTTGTGTTTGCTGCACAGAATGCCGTGGACTCTAAATGCTGCTGGTTTGCATATTTCTGTTTTGGAGCAGTGAAAGGGCAAATCTCTCACCTGGACCTGCCACATTAAGGATTCACTTACATGGCACCGAGATGCCGGCACAGTGGGGAGAAGGCTGACCATTAACCAAGGTTACACTGTACACTGGAAAGCAAAACTGGTTGCTTGGCAACTGCTCGTGCCAACTCGTTTACTTACATTAGAGTACATTTAGATGAACATAAAGGAATGTATTACGGGAAGATGTGAAAGAAAATCTTTAACTGTGCTCGGAATCCCTTTCACGGAGCAAAACCTACAAACAGAGCTGATTATCTGATTGCCGTCGAGATAAATTATACCGATGCGTTTCATAAAAATGTGACAAGATCCTCAATCGACTTGAGCGTTGCATTAAAACCATTTATTACACAGGAGCCTGCAAAGGTAAGACAGGTTTACTCTCTGAGATTTCCACTCAAAACTAATTCATTTTCCACATTCATAACATTATTATTTACAATGAATGTGACTCTAGGCCGGGTTCCATGGGCTATAATGTTTTATTTTCGTCCATTTTCATCAGAATTTCCAGGTCAGTGCTGGCAGCCACGCCCTCACTCACTCCTTGTGGGGGAGGGGCTTCATGTTTATGGTTTTGTTTCTGGCTGAGATCAGTCATGGCCACTGGTTGACAACAACTGCAGCAAAATGGCTCCAATTTTATGAGAAAAGTCAGATTTTGTTTCAAATGATTCCAATAATCATTGCAGCAAAGCTTCTATTTTATACTCAACATGGACTATATAAAGTAAAACTCCACCACTGTGACTGTAATGAGCAGTGTTCCCCGTTGTTACATGTCAGTCCATTTTTCAATTTTTCATCCTGTAACCCCAAATTCCCGTTTGACTCGTGGTAGTATTGAAGACCTTTATAGACCGGTTAAGTGACAGGACTCAAACCCAAACACAATACAGACAAACACGTGCACACTCCCAAAGGTTTGACAGAAGACGGAGACTGATTAAAAGTGAGATGGACCGAGCCGGAGAGATGTGGAGGAAAAAATGTGAATCACTGCGTCTGACATGTTTTGACGCCAGCTGTCAGCCTGTCAGGGTTTAGGGCCATCAGTGAGGCATGCTGCCCAATGACACACACGCACACACACACACACACACACACACGCACAAATACAGATAACACTCACTCAACTCCTACAAACACACAAGACATCGGCGTATTCACAATGGGTATTCATACGTGATGAATACACACATGAAGTTAGGACAAAACCACAGTGAGTCCCTCAGTGGATTACTGTCTGGAATCGAAGCATCGTCGTCCTTGACCCTTAACCCTGACAGTCACAGCGTACAAAGAAGTGTAAGACAGTAAGATCACTTCATATACAATATTTACCTAATACCACAAGACAATGACACAAATAACATTTACTAACACGCACAAGAGAAATATACGCATTTTGTTCATTCATATGAACCAAGTCGGTAAAGTTCAACGACAAATCACACGTCTGGGCGGCTGTTGTCATCGCTGCAGATTTAAGAGCCAATCAGAGGAGCCATTGTCATGTCGCTGCATCCATTTCCTGTTCTCTGTGCATATAGAGTGTATGCACAGAGAATGTGATTCCGTTGGTGTACCTATATCTCAGAATAATATACTTTTCACCCTACCCTTCAGTTCCCTCATAGTGTGTGTGAGAGAGGATTACTAGCCCAAACCCAAAACTGAAGCTGACCTATAACATTTTTTCCGCAGTGTGACATCTCTTATTGATCGAAATGCTTCTTTTTAAAAGCATAAAACCTCAAAATGTCAAAGGCAGCATGTTGTGTGTCCTTTTTATTTTAAGAATGTTAATTGCATAGATTTGGACTTTAAGAACGTAGACCTGGAGATTTGCACCCTTTTTTAATACTGTTTTTCACATTCACGCTGCTTCTTTTGATGAACTAAACATGAAAGTATTATGATCCTTTACAGGCATTCTTAGTTATGAAATTGTGGGTATTTTTTACGCCAGGCAGTAATGAGATTTGAACTCTAACCTGTTCCACAAAGAACACCTCTGTTTATTTGGCACTTAAGTTCCCGCTGTCTGCCTGAAAAGCACATTTTCTTCTACATAGGACCCTGAGAGATTATTAGGTTGTTGCTATTCAGCAGGATTTCTCTCCTTAATCTGTCCTTTCACGTTTGCTCATCAGTGCTGAATACAGTTGTGTTGCAATGCACAAAGCAAAATCTCCGCAGAGACGTAGGCGAGAAGTGATGACAGGGTTGAGATATGGGGTGTTCCAACTAGGGGATATGAAAGTTGGAAGTCAAGGTGTTGCAAGAAACAATTAGATCCTAAAAAACAGCATTCAAACTGTGGATCGGAAAAAAAAAAAAACTACACTTAATTAGAAATCATTGCAAAACAAACACCAAAGAGAAAACCCCGAGAGTATTTACCACAGTCACAATGTGCTACGTTCAGTGTTTATGTCTATATTTCAATACTTCATGGGCTATATTTCACTCCGGTTATTTATTCCAGCTTCTGAACGCCTGTGCAGCTCCCACTCTGAAAGCCGTGTGCTACATAGTGGAAAAAGTCACACAATAATATATGACACATCCTGTGAACCCTATCAGCATCTTATCAGCTTTTAGATGAATAACTACGATGAAGCCATTATCTCTGGTAACAGGAACCTTTCAGAACGATCCTCAGAACGGTTTGTTATATATATACAACAGTGACCTATTCTACGTTCCATCTACAAGGTAAATTTATAGTTTAGCCTTTTGGTTTTTTTCATGCAAACATGGCTTTGTTCTGAAAGCCTGCGCATTGTGTCTCCTAGCTTATTGTGCGTTTGGCTGCAGGCTGGAGTTGACTTTTCCAACTGTTAAATGCTTTGCCAGAGAAGACAGGCCTTTTATTGAGGGGACTCCAAAACGGGAGAGAATGAGGCGAGATGCAGAAACAAATCAATACGAACCAAGGGAGCGAGTTCGCTCCGCGATTCTTTGTGAGTGTGTGCATTATCCTACATGCGTGCTGCTGCCTGGGAAAATGTGTCCGCTGTTTTGTGGCCCCTTGCCCTCGCTTTGATCTGTCCCTTCCTGAGAGATTTTAGACAAACATGCTGGAGCCTTCTAGCTAATGCAGTGTGGGCTAAGCCAAGCTGAACCGAGCTGTGTGGGTGCCACCTACACTCTGAAATTTCTTTCACCCTCGCTTCCACACCTCCTCCCAGCTTGTACCCGCTTCTCAGCATATTACTCGATCCCTACTTTGCTGCAGTGTTACATCCATTTTCTGGCAAAGAGAGGATTTATTTGCCCAAGGATGCTGAATCAGTTTCAAACGAACGGTTGTACACTCAAGGTTGGGCTTAAAATCCCGGTAATCAGTGCATCCGTTTTCCGTCGTGACGTTGGCAACGATCAAATTGCCAAGAAGAGGTCGCCGCGGGGAGTATCGATTGTTCGGTCCGATGAGACCCCCGCCGCCACCTGACCTCCGCCAGATGTTGGTTGGCTGCAGGAGGCGGTAGCGGTCACATTGTTCATCCGTGTATGAATGCTGGAAAGCCTTCTGTTCTCATCCTGCCGCTCCCATCATCAACCAATTTGGTCTCTGGCAACAGTTTGTACATCGCTGACCTCCAGCACTCTGGAACCGGATTTACGGTAATTTTTACCAGCTCCTGTCCATCAGGGCTCATAAATCATTTTGTAAAATAAGATGGTAACTGGCACGGAATTTCAGAATACAGCTGGTCTGTCAGTTGGTATGAATGGAGAGTGGGAGTGGGTGGTTCCAGGAGAGATTCCTGCTGGAGAGGTTGGTCGCGGCGTCCAATTCTTTATGTCACCGGCCGCACAAGTTTGAACACGAGGATCACGTAGCAGCACAAAAAATATACTGCCATAATATAAGTAAGATATGTTCGCATTTCAATCATCGTAGAGGGCTGAAGAGCAAAACTAAACAAAGCTCAGTAACGTCAGCCAACAGGGGCTGGGAGCAAGGCCACACAAATTAGCCAGCAATTCTCAGAGGGGGAAATAACAAATTGAACCGCTTATTTTATTTGCAGGAACCGTTGCCCGTGCATTCATTTTCCACTGCCTCGGTCACAAAGGCAGCCTGCTAAGCATTGCGAGTCCCGGCGTCCCTCTCCCTGGCCGTGTCCCCCCCGAGCACTCTTCCCGTTGGACTTCACCCCTATTAAAGGGTTAATGGGCGTCGGTTAGAGCCACGCACAGACCGTTGTGTTGTCGATGCTGCGGTGTGCAAATTACACAGCTAATCAAAGACGAGGTCACATCCAAGATCAGCTTTCTTTCAAGGCTATTCTGAATTTCCCTTAACATGGACCTACATTTCATTTTTTGCGTCCAGCCTTTGTGTCTTTAGGGGCAGTAATTGTACGTATGTGTAGTTTTGTACATGTCTGTCCTAGCAGAGGAGCACTTATGTCCTTTATGCTCCATAAAAATAGATCCATGACAGCATCATGACGGCTGCCAATCATTCTAGCCCCTAAGCACGAAGTCGGACACACATGGAGACAATGTCAGCTAAATTTCAAACGTTTTTGCACCACTGCAACTTTATCAGTGACAGTTGAGACACAGTAGGAGATGATGAAGATCTGGGAAGTCCGGTCAGAGAGGAGACTTTTCTCCAAAAAACATTCCTACGCAAGATTTATCTGAAAGAAGAAAAATAGCGACGCACAATAACAAAACATCAAAGTTTATTGATTAAAATGAAAAATGCAGAATATATCGTGTACGTAGCATAACAGCAGCTAAATATTGCTGTAGTATATTGGGAGATTAATACATCAGAGTATACACTTACAGCTATGCTATTAATCTAACCGGCTGGTCACACGGCCACTAATGGCATTTTGTAAACAGTGCAGTGTGCAATGCATACTGGGACACATAAAAGCCGCTCACATGTTGACTGTCAATCATATTTTGCCACCTTGAGTGACACGAAAGAAAACGTTACTTTAAAGCAAAGATGAAGGCCGGGCTCAAGAAGCACCGCAGCCCGGCCGCTGAGATCCGATCCCAACGCAGGCAGCATCGAGAATGAGTGCCGGCGCCGTCATCAGAAGTCATTACCCGCTCCACGTCTGGTAGATACTGAGATTCCGTGATAATACAGAGTGAGAGAGGGCCCAGGGATCACAGCCTGCACCATTAACAAACAGCTTTAGTCAGACCTTTACCGCAAACTAACAACGCAGACAGAGACAGTCGGCAGTGTTTAGTGGATATCATACGGAGCATATACGCATCTCAGAGGCAATTTAATTTTATGAATACTAGTCAAAAACGCTTGCCGTTGCAACGCGACTGATGTCTACGACCATTAATGCGCTGTAGTACCCATAAGCCGTCTCCAGGATCAAATAGAGGGTGAAAGCACTGGGTACGTTTAAAGACAGAGATCTTTGTGCTGATCTGCATTTTAACGGAGATTCCAGCGATCATTTCATCTCTCTGTTGCCCGTCTTTAGTGAGATTGTCTAAAAAGACACGTTTATCGTTACTGTAACTGTCCTTCTTTATTTGAAGCTCTGTAGGAATTGTGTTTCTCTGGGCATCGTTATGGGTTTCAGAAGTACATGATAGTGGAGGAGGCACTGGGGGAATTCACAGCAGCACCACGGTGCCTTTAATGGAAACCACACTGCTGGAAGAAAGAGGCGAGGAAGTTGACATTTTCCCACAAGAGACTTTCTTTTGTCTGAAGAACAAAGATTTTCTCTCCTGAGTGTTAGACAATGGTGGATAGATGGTGTTCTACTCTCTCTGGGACTTTACATGGCAAGTCACGTACAATGGAACTTGTGTATCGGGAGAATACAAGTCCAAATACGGCGCAGCCTCAATGAGTCATTGTGGGTATATTGCATCGTCATTAGCAAAACCAACCGTTGGCAATTAACGTCTAATTCATCGCAATGGATTTCCGAGCACGCTCGTTGCTGAATCCTTGGCATTGTGTTCCACCGGACTGTGCGCATTACAGTTGCCGCTATTATGACAAATTAAAAGCCGTGCCAGGAAAGGTACAGAAAGAGCCTCGGTAATGAGGCTGCAGCGTTCATGCCAAACGGCCTGTCCAAAAGCCTTGACTGTTGATCAGATCCACTTCACATCCACTAAAGCGTTGCATGTGCCTGTGTGTGTGTGTGTGTGTGTATATAAGAGAGAGAGGAAAACAGAGAAAGCAAATGTGTGTTTCTGAGAATACATCTGTGGAAAATGTCTGTGTTCGGATAGGAAATGATCAATTTAAGCAAAGGTTTGCACAGAGGGAGGAAACACAGCCGATCTTGGCTCAGTTACAGATTGAGTCAATATAAGAATCGGCGAGCTGCTAGGAAAAGCCGCCCTCTCCATCATTTTTTTTTTCTTCTTCTCTGACTGAAAAGAAAAATCAGCTGCAGCAGTTTCTGAATATATCTGGCCTTCTTTTCACCGGGATGAGACCGCTGATGGCAAAGCCTTCGCTGAGCGTGAATAACAGAAATAACAGCAGCGCAAATAGACAGCAGTACAAAGCAAATGTCTGCAGTGAGAAAGACAACATTCCATCGGTTGCAACACTTATCGAAAGAAAATGAAGACAATAAGCGGAGGTACGAGGCTGTCTGATAACTGTATTCCAGGATAAAGTCAAGCTTCATCCGAAGCACCTCTCCAACAGTCAGGCAGCGGTGGAAATAATCAGCTTTCCGCCTGTCAAATCGGAGGTTCTCCTTCAGACAAAATCTACAAATCTGCCCGGCGCGCCCACTTCACGCCGTGAGTGCGGTTGAAGTTTGGATCTCTCAGCGTCTTTCATCACTGAGTCTATTATTCTCCTTTATATCCCCATTCATCAAAGAGAATCAGAATTCCCCTCTCTTAACGTCAAGGTGTACGTTGTTATCACCATTTATATAATTAATCAAGTTGACACACGCACACACATGCACGCATAGAGCCCGCCATCCATTGTTGCCATTGTGAGAAGTCGTAAATACGGCGGATCTGGCGGTCCACGTCAGGAATGAAGCACATTGCAGTCTTTAATCAAAGGACAGCTTCCGGTGCCAAGTGTGAATCTGCAAAATTGTACGTGTACTACAGGAACAATGCAGGAGTCAGCCATCCTGAATATCCCAGGAGACACCGCAGCACAAAGGGAGGGAAGAGAGAGGGGAGAGAGAGAGGGATGCTTCTCCTGATCTAACCATCTGTCATACTGGGTCTGATTCGTGCAGCATCTGCCTGACTGCTTGTCTACATTTCCATCAGCCCTCGCTCGTGGGTCTGCAGGTGTAATGTGGTTTCGTATATTCACCGTTCACAAAGTACACACAAGTGCTACACAAACAACACGAATGAGTGACACACGAAAAAAAAACAAAAAACCCACACGGTCACAAGGTTTAACGGTGAATTCATAACCGGCAGCGAATTCCACTCAAATATGGCAAACGGGAACACATTTGATCAATAAGACAATTTGCTGAGAAACACAAACTCATTCCAAAACGGTCACCAGAGCTCTGATTTCCATACACTCGGTGCCAGCTGAGTCAGAGCGTTCCTCGCAGCTCGCCGCCCTCACAAGCAACTTGTTAGGTTTTGTTAAACTATTAAGCCTTTACGCTTATATTGGGAACTTTTCTTTATCTGCCAGATTTTTTCCAAGCCGTCAAGCCACAAATGCCAGACGCAACTAAAAAAGCATCTGAACACACAGGCTGTATTTGTGAATGTCAAACTCCATCTAAGCTTTTGGAACAAAGGAAAACAAGCTTTTATTGTGTTGACTTGGAGAGGATGATCAAATTTACTTAGTCACAGAATTTGACTGGGTTTTAATGCTTCGCTTTCATTATATTTTCATCCTCGCTCTGTAATGGTGAAAACTGTATAAATTAAAGGAGTCGTTTACATTCACAATCTGTATCCACACACACATTATCCTTATAAAGAGAAAAAAAAAACATGTTAATGTAGGCTGTAAAGAGATTCCAGTTTGAAAGGAATGCAAACTAATGAGTCGTCAGTCGGGATTGGATGTCTGCATGCACGAACGCATCATCCTGCTTGGATTTACGCTTTTTAAATCAAGTTAAAGGAACGCTGTGATGTACCATAAATACACACATGCACCTACAAAGTACACAATTATAGTTTGTTTGTTTCCTTTTAAGTGTGTGAAAGTCATCCATAGAGCCAGCAGGAAACACTTGGTATTTCTTATGAAGTACACAGATTAGATAAGATTGGATTAGATTAGCTGGGTTTAAAAAACAAACACTTTTTTAATGTACGGTGCTAATGCGGATACTGATGTTGCATTTCATGGCAAAGTCTAAAAGTAAAATGTGTTTGGAATCATTCCAGTCATGTTTGGAGTCTCCGGACAGAGAAACACGCAGCTGTCAAATGTGTCGCTGCTTCTTTCCTGGTAGTTAGTCGATCAAATAAATCGGTGTCAACTAGGGACACGATCACAATAACGGTATGATTGCAGGCTGTACGTTCTGTGAAAGATGAAGTGATTATACAAGTAAAACTATTTGCAAGTGATATGAATAAAACAGACATTTTCTTTCATACTTCAGAAATATTCACAATATTCAAACCTGAGCTTGTGTAGCCAGGATTTTGATAGAAATCCTTCTGCCTTGATCTTTTCTAAGTTCTGGTCTCCAATGTGGACAGTTAAGTGCTGTCTACTGCAGAGCACGGCTAAGCCTCCAACACTAAGTGGTCCAAAGGTGGCTGTAAAGAATGTAACCATTAGAAACATGGATTTAATTGAGCCCGACAGTCCACGGTCGTGGTTTATATTCTCAAATGACTCTTAATTACCCAGAGTGTACATACACGTACATATGATACAGTGGGCGGCGTGCCTTAGATGGTAGGGTGATCTACTAGTGATCGAAGGTTCGATCCCTCCATGTCAAAGGCCCTGACCCCAAATTGGCCTTGAGTTTATTCTGAATGTTGTGTGTGCAATTGAATGTTTGGACAACAAAGGTGATAATAAGCACACATACACACACATGCAAGTGGGCCTTGCGTGGTTACCGCAGCTGTCGGTGTGTGAATGTGTGTTTGAATGGGTGAATGTGAGGAAAAATATTGCAAAGCGCATTGGATAAAAGCGCTATATAAATGCAGTGCATTTACCAGAGGAGAACATATACAAATACTGAAGCCGAGCGAGTCTGATTACCACGGAATGCCACAGACGGAATCTACCTCAACTATTTGCCTTGTTGTCTCCGACCGAACTCAGACTTTGGGAGGTAAACAGAACGAGGTAACAAAGGTGCCAAGGACGATTCGGCAACTACAGTATACAAAAATCCAGCTAGCTACGGCAATATATCAATGATGCAGGCCTACACAGAAGAAAGACAATCTGTCTGTCTGTGTCTGTGTGTGTGTATGCTTATTATCGCCTTTGCTGTCCAACATTCAATTGAACACACGCAACATTCACAGTTTCTACATTGATGTTCTCCATTTTGGATGAAATGCACTCGTACAGCAACATGACTAATATGAGGAAAGGAGACGACCCTGTTGGGGATGGAAATACTTGGTGAGATTGTCTTAGAAAAACCAAGGTGGTGCGTACATTTCAAAACCCCGCATTCTGGGTTAGCTTCACCCCTCTCTGCATACAGGCATAAATGTTCTACACTCCTTCCAGGCCTCTAACCACACGGGAGAGCAGGGGAATGTGGATCTGAGGCAGGAAGGATGTGCTGTGTGGGATAGCGAGCTGCACACTCTTCAGGTCTGTCCAATTGAAGCCCTACTTCAAACACCATGTTAGCACATTATGTGGGAGTGTTTGCACAAGTAATCCTCTGCGTTTAGAGCTATTTGGTTTTTTTTTCCACACAGCCTTACTCATCTCAAAGAATACAATAATGCAGGCAAAACAGACTATTTTGACAAGTTAAGACCTGGCAGAGGGAAGACGAAACGCAGCTCCAAGGAACAAAAATTCCTTGATCTGACATCTTGGAGAAGAACAGCCTGCAATCAGCTCATGAGTCATTGCATAGAGAATAACAAGGACCGTGGAGCCCAGAGAGAGTTAGAAAAGAGAAGAAGAGAAAGAGGAGACACCTGTTTGGTACAACAACAATTACTTAGAGAGCCCTCTGTGATTACAGCAGTCTGTGGCCGTGTCTGCATGGGAGAAACATTTCAGCTATCACTCACGTTTACTGATCAATTCCTCAGGATCATCACCCGATGTGGTGACAACGGTGACATTTAATCATTCCGCCGCTGTCATGTGCACCTTGATGTTACCATTATGTTCAGCTGCTGCTGCAATAGGCATTGCACATGTATGTATAGAGCCTCGATGTTAGGTAATATTTTTTAAAAGTTCTGTCTTAACCCCTTAAAACATCTGCATTCATTTGTATGCATTTGTATCCACTTTAAGCAATCAGGGTCTATTTAAGGACATCCAGTAAATTTAATGTGCCTTAGTAACCAATTAATAATTCAGTACACCGTATAAAAAAGGCATTAAAACAATCCAATAACTTTTAGATTTAAGAGAGAAAAAATACTGCAATCCATGATAGTAATATTTTTTTAAGATTCAGCATTTTTCATTTTCCTTAAAAATTTATCATCGCTCAATTATATTGATTTCTCCAGTAAGCATCCTCGTGTTTTGAAACTTTGGGCTTTTCACTACAGTTGAAAATAAAATCCCGTGTTGATGAGGATGGAACCATTGGTTACCTCTGATATTTAAAGGGGGTTCAAATAAGTACTATTTGCGTAGAAATGTTACTTCAAACCTGTCTACAAAATTTAGAGGCTGCATTTGTGAAACAGCTCCTTGAAAATAAATTCAGCGCATTTGTAATTAGCTTCATGTGCATCTAATCTGTGTGTCTTTATTACTGCAGACATTTTAGCTTACCTTAGCTTTCACAGCTTTATTTGTCAGAGCTCACCTCGCAGTGATGATGGCAGATATGCAGAGACGTTTGTTTTTCCATGAGTTTGCCTATAAAGTTATCCAATTATATTCTAAAACCCACAGAGTCCAGACTATGGATTCAAATTGAGAGAGCTCTGTGTGTTGCAGCGTTTCTGCTTCAGGCCATCAGTAAAATATATCTGTGCACAACCAGGCTTCAGAATATAACTAGCTACTGTAATGTTTTTAAATAAAACTATAGATTTTTCATCAGCGCAATTAAAGATTTATTGCTCAGGAGAATCATATTTAGTCACCAATCAATCAAGTTTCCCTCCTTGTTTCCCGTGAAACAACGACCCGGCTGTAATTCCACCAGCATCACATCAGTGGATTTTTGACTTTAAGATCACAGATGACGCCGCAATTAACACAAACCATATTAGACACCAAGGTAACAGCCTACCAGTTTACAGAGCGTCGTTTCTTTGCTATCTGCACACTTTGCAAACATTAAAGAAGACTGAGCTCTTAACTGGGACTTCACGCTGAGCTCCAAATCAAATCCTTATCAACCTTGTTTTATCCGTACATGTCGTCCTTTGACCAGGTCCGATCTGGCCCTCTCCTTATTAGCTCGTGCTTAAACTCTCCACGCCTGCTGCACATGTATGTTTATTCATCTTTGCATGTGGAGGATTGCACATATTTGTTCAGGTTGTGTTCTATTAGAGTGATACTGATATCAAGCCCGGCATGGATTAATACTGTCAATACTTAAGCCTAGACAAGCAGTCGTTGCTACAGTCACTTTAAAATGACATCATAAGGCTCTTTTTTTTCTTGAGCCTTTTGCCTCCACAGTGATATTTTCCTACAACACCATCAGCTTTTTTTTTTTTTTTTTGATCAACTCCTCCAGGTTGGTATTTGGCACTTCCCCTCCCATGGCTGTGGGAGGGGAAGCGCACCTGACTATGTGCCACTGGCAAAACTAGCATGCTGGGGTATTTTGGTTGGTGGCAGAAATGACTGCATTTTGCGGCATCCCGGTAGACTTCCAATGAGCCGGTGTGTCTGTGCAAAGTGCAGGGCGCACTGGTATTTTGGTTCCATCTATCCACCCACATTAACCTCCTAAAACACAGAAACCTTTCCAAATATATGACTATCCCCTCCGTAGACATTCTTCAACAAGCAGACTGCATCATCTGTGATTCATACCTGAACCTCTCATCACTGACAGGCTGCATTTATTGTCAGTGGGCATAGCAGCATGAAATCATTAATCCACTAAATTATTTCACAAAGGCAACAGTTTTGTTAGGAAAATACTGTGCACAGCTACCAATTCTGTCATCACAATGCATCACAGTCCATCAGCTGTTGTGATGACCATGTATGCTTCATTGGTGAGACAATCAATTTGCGATACATCTAGTAATATTTCTGTCACTATTTTTCATAATGTGCATAAACACACGGACTGTTTCCTCCTGTCGACTGTAAAAGGCTAATCTCTCTCTTTAGGCAGTAAGATAAGAAAACAAAATCAACTGTAAAAAAAAATTAAAAAATATGATACTAGTTCACATTTCCATATACTAAATTATCATAAATTTATTCTGCAACTCCTCCGTTACTAAGTGATCAAACACAATTAAAACAAAAATCCTCAAACTCCCCCACACACACATGACCAGGACGCTCCTTTGATGCCTGATTGGAAGGCACTGGTAAGATCACAATCAACAATTAACAGCCAGTGAATTCATATTTGCATGATTGTATTATTATAAAAGAATGACAATATCTCCCAAACTCATGAACTTAGACTCAGATCTCAACTGTTACTGTGATTTAGAAACTCTAATCTACAACATGATACAACAGTGTTGTGTCTTCTATGATGTACGTCTTTATTGACTTTGAACAAACATGACCGCATTCTTGTAAGTCCAGGCTAAACGAGTTAGAATTTAAATGAATGTCACACAGGACTGGAGATGATCTAATAACATTTTAAGACATAACATTATGATTGTAATATTTAGCACTAATGCACACATTATCGTCACCTACAAATATTGTGACATGATTGTAAAACGCCACAGAATATAAACAATTAATTTACAATCTTTTCTGTCTTTGCAGTTCATCAATCTTTGCACTCTGAAAGTGTCAGGATGTTGGAGAGTATGACATCATTAGACGGCCAGCAATGTCTGACCTATGAAATGTTAAATACATGGTAGTGATCCCTCCTGAGGGTGTGTATTGTGTATTAAAAGAACTTACTTCAAATATTTAAACATTTTACACTCTAAAATTTAAAGCTCCTCACTCCTAAGATACACTGGTGTATGCCACATACTGCAGTGGCACAGGTTTGATTCCGACCTGTGCCCTTTGCTACATGTCATCCCCTCTCTCTCGGCCCTGCCCTCTGTCTCTCTACTGTAGGCTACCTATCATAATAGAGCAGAAATGCCAAAGAAGTGTGTAAGAAAGCTTCGCTCTTACAAAAGATTGATTAAAAAGCAGCCAGCGTACCGACAGTATTTGCTGTATTTAAAGCCACTGTGTCAACACACCGCACGCTGTCCATGCCCGCTAGAAATGTAAATTCCTTGTATAAACTTTAGTTGCTGACAAGCATATAAGTATCACAAAGAACGTAAAATATAACATTAATAGTTCACAAAATAAACTCAGATCTCTGGGAAAAATAACTTTTTTGGGGAAATTGGATATTGATCTTACATAAAATAGAGCTACGACGGTAAAATCACTACAGACACATAGTCATGACACTAAAAATCAGAGTACTATCACTTTCAGACGTATACGAGTCAAAAAGTGCTGAGCTAGCAAAGTGTCCCACTCGCTGTTAGACTCTGGCAGGCAGACAAACCAACTCATTAAAGCTGTGCTCACATCCTGCGATGCACACCATCTATCCTTTTGTTTCAGAGAGGCCGAGGAACGAGCTCTCTGCTACATTGCCAAAGGGAAACTTCATTTTTTGACGTATCCGTTAAAATGCAGCAGTACCCCAAAGCTAATAAAAGGAGACATAGGACAACATCATGACCACCTAACAGCATCATAAAGTTAGTGAGGGAAGCATAAATAATGGAATGTCCATTTTCTCCAGCCGCCTGGGTCTAGCCGCGAGTGCTCTCTCTCTCTCTCTGTAGCCCGAGTTTCTGCCAGGCAGCATGGAAATCAGTTTAGAATATTGCTACAAACTCGGACAAAAAATACACGAACGTAAAGCCACCGATGATGTAAATTAGGTGCAGTGGAGCTGTAAAATAGTTCTGTCACGAGGCAAGATAAAGTATTGGAGCTAAAGGTACCAAATGCGGGAGCGGACTGCAGTACAGGCATTACATCCTCAGAGACCTGCAGACCTGGTGAGTCAGAATTCAACAGGTGGATCATCTCACTTTGCCTAACAAAGACAAACATCTGTCTCTGTTAGTATGAAGTATGAATACCATACTGTCTGGCAGTATGGTATGCTAGTATGAATTCATATATCAACCAAGTTCACAATTTTGGTTTT
Source organism: Brotula barbata (assembly GCA_900303265.1). Lineage (NCBI taxonomy): Eukaryota > Metazoa > Chordata > Actinopteri > Ophidiiformes > Ophidiidae > Brotula > Brotula barbata. The sequence continues at coordinate 33,097 of OMNV01000988.1, read as the reverse complement.
AAGACAGATGTGTGACATTATTCCAAACAAAGTTTGACTGTGAATGTCCAGTTTTACAAAGTTTTTGTCACCGATCTGTTTTTGACGTGCAGTGTATTGCTATAAGAATCATAATCAAACCACCGTCCACGTTCATTTTCAAACAATTCGAACAAAGGCTGCACAGAAAATGCCCAAATATTCAACAGCAGGGTGTGTCACCTTTCAGTGAGGACACACGGGTTTGTGTCAAAGCACTTTTCAAGCACTTCCCTGCGTACCAGAACAGCAGAGTAAACAGAGACTGCAGGGACCAGTATGCCCTTTCACTATGGCGCCGGCTCTGGCACACTCCACTTCAAAAGCAGCATGCCCAGCATGCCCATCTGAAACCCCCACCATTGATCGAACCCAATAACACCACTCTGCAACATTAGTCCCAGGGAGCCACTTTGGATCACAGCCACATCCTTAGTCAATGGATAAGTTCAAAGTACTGTTTTAAAACCTTCCTCCGAACGGACACATAAAGAATAAACTCAACCGTCCAGCTCTTCAGGACTCATCCGCTCCACAGCCATGATGCCCAGTGTGTTCACAACTGGACCACCAACAAAACAGCCCATTTCCAG
>OMNV01000988.1:11214-32466 GCA_900303265.1 Brotula barbata | reverse complement strand
CCCAAAAAAATGAACTTTCTCTCCCTGTAATGCAACTATGGCATACACGCGCACAAAACTGCTACCGTCATCAAACAACAGTTAAGATTAATGCAGGTGCCAATAAAAGCTGCACAGAAATTGAATACTTGTGAGTCTATGTGTGGGAGTGCATGAGTGTGTCTGCAGGATACACTCTCACCCCAAGGACTACCGTCACAGTGATGGGAGAAGGAGCTATGTCGCAGGAGTGTATTGTGCACGGTGCTGCATCGGAGACTTACAGCCACCATAAATCTGGCCCGTGTGAAAAAGAAGCAGGGGTGCAATTACGCAGAGATGGAGGGACAAAGATGGCAGTTGGTTTGCCTCACCATGGACACTATTGCTCAGCACGAGAGAGAATGAAAATCTATTTACCACAGAGAAAAGAGACCAGCCTCCCGTTCCATCCCTTTGTCTGCGAACGTGTCCACGCATTGTGCCAGTCCACATGCGCCCGACCTCCATCGGTGTGTTCTCGGTACGTTCAGGACTCCTCTTTTCTCCTATTAATGACTACCTGCTGTCCATTCTTTCATACAGTCCGTCCACCCTGAAGGTCAGTTACAGCCCGACACAGACACGGGCGGAGAGATAACCTCAGATGGAGTGTGAGCCACATACAGATTAAGGAAAAGTCAATCAATTTTTAAATTGGGCCTGGATTGGACATGGCGAATTGATTTGATTGAATTTGAAGCTAATGACCAATGAGCAAAACTCATGAAACACATTAACTCCCTGGATGATGTCATTAAGATGCTCCGATTCGCATCACAGTGCGCCATTCATTATTTTATGAAGTGTGCCTGGGTGCCAAGGATTTGTGACTAAAGTAATGAAAAAAAAGAAGAAAAAATTGATTCTGTTCCATGAGTGGAGAGGTGCGATGGTGTATGAAGGCACATACAGTATTAACTACAGTATATAGCGTTTGAATGCTAGTTTTTCACATTGGTGCCCGAGGAAGGCAGCTTGACAAACAATAGACAGAGGAAACGGAGAACAAACGAGAGAAGTGGCGGAGGTGAATTAAATTTTCATGATTGGTGGCACGCCTTTTTGTTCGTGAGTGCATGCTGGTCATGGTTTTGGTTGGATGTGCGCATGTGTGAGCGTTTAGAGCAGAGCTGCGTCACACAACAGGGTCAGACCCAGATACACAGTAATAAACATCTACGTAAAGTGTCCAAACAAAAAGACCGAATTTGCCTAAAACTTTGGAATTGAGCATTAAGGCCTGAACATACGAGCATATGAACATAAAAACACCACACTCATTCACCCAAATAGAGCATTGTGGGTCGTTACCGAGGCACAAATGTGCATTTGCAACCTATACTCATATTAAAAAACAACGCGTGGCCCATGCTCTCACGAATAAAGCACATTATGGGGAATCTGCCCTGCTGTTGTACACATTCAAAATTACGACGGCTCCCTCCCGTTGGCAGCGTGCGCTCTGTATGTTCTGAAAGCATGATGCTAAATAAAGGACGAGATATCCTTTCAGAGCGCCAAATTAATGGAAGGTACCGTTTGGTGCCAATGTACTCTGTGGTGATCAGAGTCAGAGCCAATTCATCAATATAACTAATGCTTGGATAGAACACCCTCAAATAGAAGAAGCGTGAAATAAAGCAGGGCATCGGTCAGCTCCATACAGGGCTCGGACGCTGCTTTTCTACGACTAAAAATACACTTGAAATACATATATGGGTGTGAGGCAGACCAGGTTTAACACGGATTGACTCAAAAGTAGATTTACTGTAGATGACCTTGTAAAATGTTCAACCTGCTGTGACTTTGGGGAGCTTTTGAGTATTATCCAGAGCTGAACAAGTGGGGATGACATCTATCAACACTGCTTAACACACTAGAGATACAATGACTTGTCTTTTTGGAAATACATAGACCCCAAAAATAGCATCAGGATCTCAGAGGATGGAACAGAGAGAGAGAGAGAGAGAGAGAGAGAGAAAGAGAGCAACACAAGGACGCACTGTTTCATGTTTGACAGGAAGCTGTGTGTGAGGCTGCTTTTAGGAGATGACTTGTCTGGGATTTAAAGGCATTCGCCTATTAACCGGGCAAAAATAAATTAATGATTACTACAATAATGATAACAATAATCCGACTGTCACCACACAGCGCTCTGGACCGATCTGTTCATTTTTTGGGAATTAGAGTGGAAAAAGCTGAAGGCCTCTTCTGCGTTTCAAATGGGTCTCTGACTGAGAATAAGCACCGCTGATTCATTGTGAGTGGCAGTTTAGCGAGGAGAACGCACCAAAAGTTCACGGAGGAATACTACCTCATTATTCCTCATCTACGCTGTCAGTCATTGGTTTTCAGCCAGACAAATTAACTGAAAAAGTCATAGAGCTGACCGTGTTCATCAGTTGTGTTGCTGCTTGGCTAATCACAATACTCAGCGCCGGTAGAAAAACAGAGTAACGAAGTTGAGCTGCCAGTTTGCCATTTTTTAAATTTGAAAGCCCCTGATTAATAGATCAAAGCGAGGTCTGAGAACAGTCCGATTAATCTAAATGTTTGGATTATTCGTTAAAGGGCTTAAGATGTAACGGGTACACGATGACTGACGTGCTCTTAAAAGAATGTGGCCTTAACATCAGCGTGTCAACAGTCGTAATTACGCGACATTATCAATATAATTACTGAGGTATGGAAACGTGCCATCACACCAGAGAGCTGTGCAGTAATATTTGATAACAAACACGTTACTTATACTAATGTCATGTTTCCAGATGTATACAGTCGAACAATGTATGAGCACATTTCCTTGATTTCGATGCTAACGAGCATCTAAAGCAGAGAAAACATGCAGACGGCATGAAGCATCGATATGGAGGAGAGAAAGCACACTTGGAAATCATCAAGTATGAAGCCTTTGGCTCAGAGCTCTGCCTCCTGTCTCCCCCGGGATCGTCCCCAGACCTGGATCAGCATTCTAAATGACATCCTCCTCAGTCTGAGACGAAGGCACAATAACACAATATAAGAGACGACCTAAGCATCCTCTCCCCGGTGACTACTTCACAGCGGATGATGTGCTTCGACGGGGTCAAACACGCCACAAAACAGCGAACTGTTCCATTTCCCACATTTTTCAGGTTTTGTTTGAGATTGTTTTTTGGGAAGTGGTACTCAGGGATCAATTCAGATCGAACTGCGGTTTGACATGTGCGGAGCGAGATTGCGATCCATACACAGAGGAATAGTCATTTGCGAACGTCCATGACAAGATGATGGCAAACCAAGAGATAAACGGTTTCATTGACGAGGGAGCAGAGGAGAAAATCCACGACTAAATTGAGGCCACATGCAAGAATAAACCCCGTGAGACCTGTCCCCTACATGTAGAAAACACTTTGATAAAGGATCGCACAAGAGCATCACGGATTTAAAGCACCATAAATTCCGGTGAAAGCAGAGGTCTTGGACCGATTTACAAAAGCCATCTTCTACCTTCGCCCCCTGGAGCTTCCCTGCTCCAAGATCAGTGCGGCCCTGACAAGGGAGTCCTGACAAATGGGATTCCAACCCTGCAAGGAGGAGACCGCATCCACAGGGTGGACTCTAACAAGAAATCATTTCACAATTATTATTCCATCCTTCAAAACTTCAAGTATTGATAAATTCATACGCAGAGGGAAAAGTGGCTGGTGTGTGTGTGTGTGTGTGTGGCACATCTGTAATCCCCTTCTTGCAGCTCCATAAACAAAAAGCTGGATCTCTAATCCATTACAATAAGTGGGTTCAGACGGTCCAAATCTATAGAGATAATAACCCTGAGTACTGGGGTAACATTCCACAGGTTACCATGGTAATCAGCCTCAGCAGAAGTTTTCCCTATGACTTTAAGAAAGTGAACTTCTTCAAGCGCCGGACTTGAATCGATTGTGTCACTTGTAGCCGAGATGTATGGGAAGGATTTTGTTCTGTCTGAGGAAGTGTTATGGGTCATTTGGGCTGAGAGGGAGTGACTTGTCTTTGTCTAAGTGGTGCAGTGGAGGAGGATGAGGAGGAGGAGGAGGCGCTGGTACGTTTCAGGGACAGAGGGAACCGATGCCCTCATCAATCTAATGCTTCTCCTCCTGAGGTAATCATTTCCACAGAGCGACATTGTATCTTATTAGGTTGATTTGCTCTCACTGTCAGTCACCCTGACACCTTCACTCCGTACTTTGTTGGAGAGAACACACACATTATTGGACACAGTGGTATCAGCCCAAATAGAGCGCAGGGGTAGGCCAAACTAAATTTGGCATTCAGATGTAATTTTCCATCATAGGGCTCCTTTTGGTGTCCTCATCTGGCACCACGCTCCTAGGCTTAGGTCACCGTATCTTATGTTGCATATTGCAGCTGTCTAAATTATGATTGTATATTATATTCTAGATGAAAGCCTATAAAATGCAGACATGGCAGGAGAAGCATGCTAGTGTGCTGATGCTCGTCGCCCTTGGAAAGCATGACGGCAATGGCAATTTTGACAAAAGTAAAAATGATTCTTTGGACATTAAAGTTGGAGAATTTGACCGGGACATCGAGTACAATGTGACCTCTCAGTGACCTCACACCTTTGGTGCAAAACAGAAGATGATACATGTCACAGAACGATTTTATTTAATTGTCCCTCCTCCATCCCCCCACTGCCTTCGCTGCACTGTGGATTTTATATACAAAAAAGTGACCTTTGAGTGACCTTCATGACACCCAAGATACACACTTAATGCAACTGCACACACACACACGTTCAAACCCATTTTATGGACTCATTTTAGTGAAGCAAAAACCAACAAAAAGAGATTGAAGTGAAATCATTAATCCGACCCACTGCCATCCGTCCGTCCGTCTGTCAGTCAGCCGTCACGCCGAGGAGCTGCTCAATAATCCATACGATTGTTTAAGACAAAGTTCACCCGTGGGCAGCAAAGGCCAAACCCCACCTTTGTTCCCCTCCATCATTCCTGCCTCATTTCACCTCCCTTTTTCTCTCCCCAGCTGTGCTCACGGAGATAAATGAAATGAGGTCTGGCGTGTTCCCTGGACGTTTTAATTAGCTAGTCTTTAATTCACCCTGACCCCTTTTCAACTTTGATCAGCCAGTGGGAGTTCTGATAAGGAACTGCCACTCACATGCAAATGGCAGGGTTATTCACTGCAAATCTCTGTGCTATTTGTAGACGCTCTCTACTCGGGCTGCCATGGGAGACCTGTCATGGCTCCGTGCCAGCTGCGAGAACGGATACACTGTGAGTGAACTGTGCCCAGCAGCGTGATAGAAGACCGAATGCCTACGCACGTCTGGATTATTACGTGTCCGCTAACCCAGGCCCGCCCATGGGGATTCATAAGACGTTAACTGCACTGCTGCTACGGTGAAGATAGACGTGGAAGATTATTACACAATTCATTAACAGGCCTTTTTTCTCCTCAAGTTATAGACAAATAGATAGTTCCCAAAAAACTAGACCTTGGATCATCGTATAAAGAATAATAAAACCTGGAATCAACTTCATTTTCAAACTCTCCCAACCACATGAGCACGCATGTCTGACACAATAAAAGTTCTCCTTTTCAAGAGTCACGTCGTTGTCAGGAGTATCAGAATTTACCTCAGACTCTAGAACATCACAAAATATCTCGACTTGAATCTAACTCTGTATTTTTGTGGTATCTCTCCCCTTAGATACTTGTGGAATCCACATGAATCCAGCCACAGAGATGCTGATGAGCTCTGAGACCGTACGCCTCTCCTGCATTCAGAGGATGTGACAGAGCCAAAGTAGTACAACGGTAATACACACCGTGTATGTGAACGTGTACAAAGTTGTGCCTGGTTACTTTGTGTTCTGAGTTCTATTCCCCAAAAGCCAAGGAGCCGAACCCAAGGAAGTTCCACGTCCTCAGTTGCCTGAGCGCATTAAACAACAATCTACTTGAGATAGCACTGATTCAATATGTGCTGGTTTGGCAAATTTATTTAATTAAGAAACTAAATTATTTATTGTCTGTGCATCTGACAGATGGCAGCAATTAACTCCAAATTAGACAAGGCAAACTTTATGTTACGCTGGCACAATTATCACGAAACAAACAAACTAATACAGCACATTAAGAGGACCCTTCGGACATTTACCTACAACTATCCAATATTAGACCCATTAATACCAGGCAACAGTCTCTCAGCAGTCGGATCAGAACCAAGATCAGAACCTGGTTTATGGGCCAACTGTGCTGAGTGTGTACTTTTACTGCTTTTGTTATATTCATGCACATCACAGAAAATACAACACAGACAGATTTACATTCAATATACAATATTATATATTAATAATATATACATAATTTACAATGGTATGAGGAGTTATATACAGTACAGTGATTGCATGTATAGATGTAAGGGGGAAACGACATATACACATATACATACACATAAAATATGTACTACTCTAGTGTGTGCGTTGGGTCTGTGAGCTCCTCATGAGAGTGACGGCCTGTGGGAAAAAGCTGTTTCCTTTGGCGTACAGCGATCTGAAACACCGACCAGATGGGAGGAGCTCAAACAGGTGGTGCCCACGGTGCGAGGGGTCCAGGATGCAGAGAGGAGTAAACGTCCTTGATGGTGGACAGGTTCGGGTAGCACCAACGCTCCTCTCCTTGTGAAAACCAAGATATGATAAATGTGGACAGGACAGCATCGACGACTGCTGCGTAAAACCGAACCGGCTGCTCCTGTGGGAGGTTGTACATCCTCCGCTGGGTCATTTTTTATGTTGGAGGAGAAATTCAGTTCTCGCCTCAAATCCTGGGGTGCAATCGTTGGTGCACGGGGAGAGGAGCAGTGTTGAACGCCGGGCTGAAGTCCGCAAACAGGATGAACGGAATAAAAACGGAATGGAACGAAAAGCCTCCATCAACAAGACAACGCTGGTGTCATGTGATCAGACTGTCATCGACCAAATTTGACCTCTTGTTTCCCATTATCATTACATCCACCGAACAAAGTGGATCCATCCATCAGCCGTCTGACGCGGCGGCAGCAGCCAGATGCCGTGTGACTGTGACTGCTGGTCCTTCCAGTTTGTAAATGGGATGCGAGAGAGCATCTAAAAAGGCTGAAACAATACCACCCCTCGCCACACACCAATGGATCCAGCTGTCACTGCTGGCCTTTTTACCCGCCGCTGCACGCCACTGTACGACTTATCTTATCTAAAGAGATTTTGGAGGTTTTGCAGTGATTGTGTGAAGAGCGAAAGCTGTTTCTAATATCCAAAGTATCTGACGGCCTCTCTGGGCCTGCCACTGTCTCCTGTTAAATCCTCTGGCCGCCTCCTCTTCCTTCTTCCACTAACCCCTCTTTCTTATTATCTTGTATTTCCTATTCTGGCTCATGCATATTGCATTTTTCTCTCCCCCGATTCCTCTTTGCTTCCAGAGCTTTTATTTGACTTCCCCTTGACAGTCTCCCTCTCCTCGTTTCTAATCCTCCCCAATGTACCCGTAGACGTCTTTTACTGCCATTCAACAGGCAGCATGATTACGACGGAGGGGGGAGTCACAATATTAGGGGAATGAAGTTGAAAATTCACGAGAAAAAAAAAAGGTAAATTTGCGAGAATAAAGTCATAATATCATGAGAATAAAATCTTCATAATAGAGTCTTGAACTATCGTTTTAACGTCCTAATAAGTAGAATTATCTGGTGCTGAGGAGCCAAAGGATGAAGTATTTCCCAATTTGTGACTCCAATATTAAAGTATAACCTAACCAGAATGTTCATGTCTCTCATTTTGAAGGACAGGCCGTCTCCAGACTACCTACCCTAAATGTCACGACTTTATGTTAAAAAATTTACTTAAACTTTTTTCTATTAAATTCAGAACTTTTTTCTCGTAACATTACATCTCATTTTTCTTTTTTTTTTTTACCCAAACTCTGTCCTAGCATGATAGTCCAAAACACGAAAAACGGTGAAACTTGACAGCAGATTGGTACTGCAGACATTAACTGAGAACATTTTACACACTGCCAAGACGAGACAGCAGAGGTCTCGGCGCAGGTTAAGTGATGCAATCGCTGAAGAAGTTTCATGGGCTTACGTTTACAATTATGCACAACTGTGACCCATAAATCCCCCCAACAGTTAATAACGCTGACAAAACATTTCTCCATGTTTGCAGACTACGAAACAGGATATTCAGTGGTGTTGGCCAAAAAGAAATTCCAGCCTGCAGTATGTAAACACATGCAATACAATGAGGATAATTCATTCAGTGAATCATGTATACCAGTACTCCAATTGAGCTGCAGCATATTATCTTTTGCCAAAGTACAGTGTGTGTGTGTCAAACTGCCACAGGAAACACAAATTCTATTTTAAGAGCTCTGAATTTAACCTCTTAAACTCTGAGGTAACCATCGATGGACCAGTCTCCACAAACACAGAAAGTTTGCAAGTGTATGTATTAAACGATGGCCTTCACATAAGAATAAAAAGAGAAATCTAAATTTCAATTGTTTAAAAAGTAAGGGTCACGCAAATTGAGGATTTTTGAAAAATCACATATTTCTCTATAAATTACAAGGTTCTTTTCGATGTAACCTATTAAATCTATCCAAAGTCTTTTAGATATCTCTGCAGTGTTTGACTTGAAGTGGACTTGTTAGCGCACTTCTTTCTGGGTTAAGAGCACCTCCAATAAATAAAACCACGGATCTTTCAGAGTCTCAGAAAAATAGTGGAAATTTGATTGGGAAGGAGTTTTAGGGCTGTCAAGAAAATGAAAACTCATAAAAAGTTATTTCAACGGTTAAGGAAATGTGGTTAGTTCTGTCTAAAATTGGATCAGGTGAAACTACATCAACTTAAGTCTTTATGTTCTTCTGAAGTAAAGTAGACTAAAATAATGAAATGGAATCCGAAACAAAATAACACAATCTCACATGTTTGGGTTTACTTTAAACATCTTTACCTCAAATTCCATTTTTCCACATAAGCCCTGAAGCATAGATAAGAGTATACGATGTACTGAATTAAAGTACGCAGTCTAATAACAGGATGTTTATTACTTATCTCTATTTTATTGCACTCTGACCTTCAACCTCCTCGTGCACCTCATACCACCATTCCACCTTGTATTAAATGTGATCCAGTATCCAGATACTGTGCAGTACTCACTCTGTAGGTGATTTTCATCCATTTTTTGCTCATGCTCTCTTTTCCAACATTTTAGGTTAAAGTACCCATTTAGAGTTTGGAAAGTCATAGATCCAATTCAAAGAGCCGGAGTAATTGAAGTGAGGCAGAGTCAGCAGGGTGATGATCCCATTCACAGTCTACAGAGTGTGTGTGTGTGTGTGTGTGGGAAAGAGAGAGAGAGAGAGAGAGAGAGAGATCTGGTTCTATCAAACACAGTTCTGCTCACAATAACGTTCTGACCCCATTTACACCTTGCATAATTGTGAATTTTAACAAAGTGCTCCCTCTATCTATCTCTATCTATTGATGTGTCATCTCAGTAAGCCGATGAAAGAGGAAGTCTTTATCGCTGTCGTATTTGAACACAACAAAATTTGTGAGACCCATCCTTTCTACAAGAAGCAGAAGGACCATCTCCTGATCGACATCATACTACCTTGCTCAAGGGCAGTGGCAGGAGCAATTATCACACCCAGAGAGGACCAAAATCAGCACAGGATTCAAACCTTTGTAAACATTGCTTCTCTTCTTGTAAATATACAATGACACACACACTGTACACGAGCATCAGTGAGCGCTGCAGCACACACACCGTGGTATTAGAGAGTGATCTGTCTGACTGGCCCCGCCCCTTCACCCTTCCCAAGCAATTAAATTTAGTTGAAGTCGGGGATGGCGGCTCTCCCTCATCACTTCTGTATATGTATCTATATTCTCACTCTCATTGTTATTACTTTGCCTTCATTAACTCAATTCCAAATGAGTGGCTTTGTTTTTCGCCCGAACCCAATTTTGTGACAAATTAAATTGTATTTTCTATTATAGTGAAATATAATGGGAACGTTTGGGTGTGCGGGCTGAGCGCCGCAGCTCGTCGTGTTCTCCCAAAGCCTGAGTGTCACCTCAGAGATACTCACGGCGTCGTACCTTTTCAGGGCTGCTCCGAGTCATTTGTCATGTTTCTAATCTGTCACTCAGTGGCTGCGTGTAGCAGATGCATGGTCTAATTCAGGCTGATCCTTCAGAAGCTACATATCACCTGCTTCATAACTCCCTCTAAGCCCTTACATCCCCGCTCCTCCACGAGCCAGGGCTTACTGGGAGGAATCAGGTATGATCACTTCTCCGCACCTTGGGTCGCCTTAAATTTGATTTCCCCTTAGTGCTGTCACACAGGCGGAGGGACCCGTCTCCCATTTAAACATCTCTTATCAAAAAGCAGTCAATCAAACGGAAACTAACTCTACAGAGGAGGAAACGTGTCATTGAGAGAGGCGGAGAGAACAATAAAGCTCTGATATTAAAGTTTGAGATAACATAAAAGCAGTCCTGGAGTTGGGGACTTTGTTATGCCATGAGCGCTATAGAACGTCTGATATCGCTCAAACTAGGGATTATTGCAGCTTTTTCAGTCATATGCCAGTAATCCATATTAGGGACACACCAGGGGTAGTAATCCATTTGTAATCCCTTTAAACTATTTTACACTCTGACCTTTTCCCTTCAACTTCACTTCTCTCAAAATTCATCTTTGGCTTTGCTCAGCTTTCAATTAGAATTTCGGTCTGGATGGTTCGGCATACTAATACAGGACTTTCAGATCGCAGACTGCTGCTCGCATCCCATCCTCCGTTTTCACTCACAGTTGGTCCTTTCATGACTTGAACCACACCTGAACCAGAGATCCCCAACCCATCCCGATGTGAACCCCAGTCCAGGGTTTCTACTGCGTTCACAGTGTTTCCTGCTAGATTTCTGAAACCAGGATACCAGATAAAAACATGAACTGGGGATCACAAGAGACTGGATTGGAGTCTCCTGCGAACCAGAGTTTACTGTTGAGTGTGTTTGGTGTATGTTTTGATCCAGAGGATACGTTTGATCACAGTAGAACGCTACCAAGAGTGTGTTGTGAGGATGTCTGACACTCCTTTTATCAGAGAATGTCATTCATGATGCTGAAGGCTCATTCACATTCATTTCTTCAACACAGAGCCTCTGCCTCAGTTTGCGTTCAAGCTTTGTCATTCTAAGTGTAAAAATATTGCATTTGGTCCCTTGAGCAACACTCAGGCACTTTGTCTTATTGTTAGCATCAGCGTTGCCTATGGATACAGCCGCCTCAGGCTTTGTGGTGGTAGCTGTAGCACTGCTGAGGAAAATGACAAAAGTAACACGAAATTCCTCCAAAGAGGCAGAGAAAGACCAGGACCTTTAGCGGGCAGGTGCTCAGGGGATCGCAGTACTGTTTGGTTTAAAACCCAGGATTATGCATACGTATAACACAGATCATTTAATCTTTACAAGCCATTAAAGACGAAAAAACAAAGTCACATTTTGCCAAACACAACTCAGAGATGTTGCATTATTTCGCCACACTTGAAGATAACTATGAGGCTCTCTTGGTGTTTCAAATGACATCATCATGTTATATGCGATGCCTGGATATTCTACGACAAAATGAAGAAAGCGTTTTTCCTAAAATGTCTCTGCACGCGAGGACAACCGACTTATCGAGAGAAATCCACGGCAGCCATTTAGAGTTCCTCTGCTGATTCACTCTAGGCACAGTAATTATTAACAGCAGGACATCAGGTGACATCCCGGTTGGATTCTTGCTGCGGTCAGTTCAGCCATCCCAAACGAAGTTCTACAGAGAAGCTGTCTGCCACAGTCCTTGTTCCTGTCGGCCTCACTAATCAGCTGGTGAGCAGACAAACATCAGTGGGCCTTATCTCTACCGCTCAGGAAGAGGGGAGGAGAGAGGCAGAAACCCGGTGGCAGAATCACCAGTTCAGTCACACACACACACACACACACACACACACACAAACACACACGTATGTGCAACTCCTGCAAAAGCTCAGAAAACCTCCTTCATCAACACACAGGTAAAGTCGAAGTCGCTACTGGCAGCAGCTGAGGCATCAGCAATATAGTAAACAAACAGAATGAAGATATTTTGAACCCACCAATACCAATCCAATATTTCCAGTTGGGCTGAGCAGAATAATTTACCCAGTGGCAATCCTGAACGCTGCGGCTGACACATACCGAGGGTTTATAACGCGCCATCTGCACCAAAGTGATATTCAACACTTGCATCTCATGCAAGATTGCACATGTGGGCAATGAAATTGAAACCATCTCCTCACGGCACTTTCCTGAAGCCAAAGTCGGAAAAAAGTCAAGTTCTGTCAGTGGTGGATTTCACCGTGAACGGACGCCTGAGAGAACGTCAGTGTCTTTACAGCGCACCGTGCGTTCTCACATTTGTATTCACGGAGCGCCGGAGCTGCCTGTGGGGCTGTGTGCTGCCTTAAATATATGAAAAGCTTGTTATCATGTACAGGAATATGAAGTCGCTCTTTTACTGTTGTCGGCACGCTAAAGAGAGGGTCATGTGATACCGGCATATTTAGGAGCTTGGTAATTTGAAGTAGAAACGGACGGTTCACTCAGTGGGAACGCTGTTTTCCTGGCATATTCCTGGTTCTGTTCTCATTCTCCTGGAATGTGGACGGTAACACCCAAATCAAATATATGTTATATATATACTGTATATATATATATATGTTAATTTTGAGGAGAGAAAAAAAGGACAGGGTGAACAACATCATAACCTGCTCGCTGAGATCTGCTGGACCCGATCAGTGATGCTGGTCCCGTCATCGTGTCCTTATCCACAAGATACTCTACGTGGCCAGCTTAACTAATATGGCTTCAAAACGTTAAACGTCAGTAACTAAAGCATATCGAATGTTTGCATGATGTTAGCAATTTGTACATTAACCTTAACCATCTCATTTACTTTCACTACCTGCTGTATGTGAGTCAATAATGTTGGCTTTACCTTGGACTACCTATATACTGTGCAAAAGTCTTGGCAAACCAGGTGTAATGGACCTTTTTCCCAGCAGTCATTCTGACAGTAAATAGTGATGAAAGTAGGACAAACACAGGTGTTAGCAAGGACATTAATTAGGGTTCCATTCCATTTAGGCTGAAGAGAGCCTGGTTCAAAAGGAGGTCACACTAAATCCTTGACACTTTAGTCTGTAGAAGCTGTTCTTTTCTGATTTTTTACAGTTTTTTTAATACCTCATACACATTTCCTGTATTTTCTGGTTGTATGCTAATAAAGAGATAGATAGCATTGCTAAAACAACAACAAATGCACAGTACTGTATGTATACATATATGTACATATATACATACATACAGTATATATGTACATGTACATCCAAAATGTTTAGCTTGCTGTATCATTTTATCTCTACTCTTTGTTGTTTTATCTTATTAAATTCTGTTTGGATGTGGGTCAGTGTTGTTTTTGCTGCTGTTACACCAAATTTCCTTGAGGGGATTAATAAAGGATTATCTTATCTTATCTTATCTCCACTGATATGATGTGATGATACGGTATATTTTGTGTGGATTCAATTGAAAAATTACACCCACGTGGCAGAGAATCGAATGGACAGTAAATACAGGAAGCTGCTGTATGCTGCCATGTGCCTCTTCCTCTCAGCACCATGTAAACAAACATGCTGCAATGTCTGTTGATGGCTTTGTCAGCCCAGCTCCCATAGAGCTATCTGTTCCAATATATACAGTATATATTTATAAAATAAATAAAAATACTTCGATTTGGCAAACAACACTGGCAATTCTTCGTCTTTGGCTATAGGTTCCTGTCAGGTATACTCATCCAAAAATACTGCCGTGCTGATGAGGCAGCTGTTGTGACACGCTCCTGTCGGAAACAAACACATGTAAAGAAAGCAGAGAGGAAACAGAGACGCTGCCCTGTTAGGAGGACGTGAACCCATCACTGCTGGCTTTTCTCTTTATTCTCTTGCTGTCACCGTACAGGATGCGAGGTTACGTTTGTGTCAGCAGAACCTTGTCATCTAGAGCGTTTCTTTCCTGCCGACCGTGGGCTCGGTCAGCCTGGTTTATGCACAAATCCATATGCGTGTAGACACGGCTACAGACGGAGTACAGCGATCTTCATCATCTACGTCAGTCATCACCGTGTGTGTGCATATGTATGTGTGTGTATATGGTAGACCTGCAGATTTGGGGGTGGAGAAGTTGTTTTTTCTTTAAGTTTTCGCTGCCCAGGATAGATAAATGTGACCGTGCCACTGTTTTAATGCTATAGTATAATGTTTTTTAACGGTATCTATGTTTGCATATAAACCTGCTTCATCTTTTTTATCGAATTTAATTACAGCCTCTGCATTTCTAAGAATCATTTTTAACTCCGGGACAACAACGAGGCTTCTTTTATTTGTGGGGATAATAATAAAGACGTGCAGCAGCCAGAGCAGGAGTGTGTGTTTGTTTTCTAATTGTATTTTTCTTCAGTGCGTTTTTTTTTCCCCTCTCTGATTGTCTGAGAATGAACAGCGAGCTCTGGAAACGGCATTTTTGCTTGTGTTTTGTCCTGGAAATGAAAATCCATCACTGGCTGTGCTGAAAACTCCTTGACATGACGGCATGTCTACATGTGTCCATACTTGATAATACACTGATTAATGCGAGACACACTCACAGTGGTTTTATTTAAAGATAATTAAAGGTGTTTTAGGGTGACTCTGGCTTAAGGCCATCGCTTCTAATGAAGAGTGGTCCGTATCACAGCTCAACACAGATTAATTATCGGGCTGCGCTAAGAGTTGCCTTTTATTAATGAACTCGGCAGAACGCCGTGATAATGAATGGCATTAAAAGCGGCCACTCGCTGCACACACACACACACCGCAGCTTTTTACTTCCAACGGTCCTGCTCATAAATATTCAAGAGATGGTAATGTTGGTGGATCTGACAGACATCAGTGTCCGAGCATACATCATTCATAGAGCCAGAACTCCTTTCTTTCATTCATCCCGCCCGTCTTTCGCTCTGTTCTCCTCTCTCCAAATGTTCACCGAGCGGGCAGGTGAGTGTTGGCTGATTACCAAACATCTTCTCCTACCTTTGATCTCCGGAGGTGTGAGGCTCTAATCCATCTTGCGGAACAGGAGGCCGTCTGATGTGGATGGCGTCGGCCACTTAGCTTCTCCTCATCTCACGCGCACGAGCCTACCACACGCACGAGCACGAGCACGCGCACGCACGCGCACGTGCGTGCATCCGTGCGCCGTTTGGCCTCCGCGGGTTGCGCCTCTTTGTGAAGACGCTGAAAGAGAAGAGGGGAAAGATGAGAAATGAGTCAGAACACTCAAAGGGAGATTAATGTGACTTCATCAAGCATAAACGCAGACACATTAGGAGCAAAATCCAATTACAGCGTGTTCGTAATCCCAAAACACAAAGAGATCCAGTCACTACGGGTATTTTAGGGGAGCGCAGAGGAAATCATAAACAGCCGAGGTGAGATATGTAGGGCAGAGTCCCTACAGACGTGAGAGAGTGTGTGTGTGCGCAGTTTACAGCTATTCAGACTGAAGTTGAGTTCATTGTCTAAGTGCGGCGTTGACTACAGCTGTGTTTACTCCAAAACTACCTGACACTCAGGTACCCGTGCAGCAATTCTCCGCAGCGCTGCAGATTTGATGGGAATCAGATGAGCTGCAGCAATCAAGACGGGATTGTCCTTATCTGAAACTCTCTGTCCTTCATCTCTCAATTTGGAGCGGCTAAATTCCCCTCCCCCAGCCGTACCTGAGGCGATTAACTGAACACATAAAACCAACTGGGCGTGCTGTGGTCATGTGATGAGGTCATCGAGGACCAGGTCTGAGAGGCGCCATGTCACAGTACTACGTGTTTTGTGGTTTGATTGTCCTGAATGTGTTAAATCGCTGCGGGTCCTAATGGGGCTCTAATTAAGCAGAAATAAATTGGCCAAACGCCTCTCACCGTGAACGCTCTTATTTAATCAGATTACTTATCTTAATCTTGCTAATTAATGACGGGGGCTTATTTTAATGAAACAGACTGGAAATGCTTTGAAATAGCCGTTCTGTAAAAAGCTGAAGACATTAGAAGAGATAGGACGTTTCTCCATTTAACCATATGTTCAAAAATCAGCATTTAAAAGACCATGTGACCTTTTATGTGCTTCTACGCCGACATATCTCCGACGCGCAGCGCGAAATACACAGCGCACACCACACTTCCGACGTTTTGCTGATGATCTCGTTTTTACGATCCCTTACTCAGCCGGACAGCAGCTTCCACGTTTCAAACTGCCTCTGTGCACACTTTAAACACAACTTCTAATGGTCATCAGCATTCACAACAAGAGCGAGCACGCAATATTTCAAGACAATTTCCACAGTAAATGAGAAAATAAACGTCACTTACAAGACGAGCATTAATCTTGTGTCATTGCATTTTAATGGCACCTTCACTCAGAGGAGAATTAAAGCTCTCCCTGAAGATTAGAGTAATCACTTTGCACCAAATAACCAAATAACCTCCTGGTGTCACGGCAGCACTGGACCAACATGGCCTTTATTTATCAAAGTTACTTACTGGAGGTACACAATGAACAACACACACACGAGCACAGCAGCCAGCCACGGCCGTTACTACCGCTCTGATTTATTGGTCCCTAATTTGATGATTTAATTAGCATATAGCGATTAAATTCCATACATACACAAGAGTTCAACGCGGCCGGATGAATAATTCATGAGACGTTTTGGACAAATACCTGTGAATGTTTATCCACAGCAGCGTTACACACTGAAACCTTCACACTTTGAAGTTTTTGGACCTGATCTCGATGTATTAAGGTTGCTGGACATAGACGAAGGCACATATGAACGTCGACAGTCAAACAAGAATCTTCAACTCAGCAAATTCTAATTCAATCTTCAAACCAAAGGCAAATCTGCTAGAGTGAGCAAAACGTGAAAAGGGTCGGCAAAAAGTAGTGCAAACTCAAAAAGAGTCGACTTATTATTGGTTACAGAGAAAGACTCATTACTTCTACATCTATAAAGCATCTGTACGGGCGTTTTATTAAGATTCTTTACAATTACAGAGCAATCATTAGCACACACACACACACACAGATGCTCACTGTAAAGAAGCATTTTGAGCATCACAGCCATCGTGCAATCTTCTTAGAATAACTAATTCCCTTGATTATTGAGGCCGGGGCTGACTTCCTCCGTTTAAAGCTGAGATCTCATCCTGTTTACGTAGAACCGCCTCAAGCGCGTTGTTGCTGCGGCAACAACTCCAACATCAGACGCAACGAGGATCAGCTGAAATCATCGAAATCTTTACATCACGTCACAAGAACACCTCAATGTGATTCACAAAAGCATCGACGCTCATACACAGACTCATTAGAAACCTGAGCACCGCTAAACTAAGTTTGTATTGCCGCACGATGTCATAACCATAAACCACGAATGAGCGGCCATTTTATATAAGGACACTTTATCGTGTTCATCGTGGAAATGAGTACAAGTGCACTCCACCCATAAATTAGCTTCACACATTAATGACTCTGACCGGGGTTCTTTAATAGTTTAATAAAGCGACGCGGTTTGAGTCTTGTCTTACACACTCTGTATTTTGGAGACAATGTTCTGAGCTAAGGGACGGTGCGAAAGTTTTCAATAATTTGCTGTAAAGAGTGGATGCTTTCAAAAATAACACCATGAATTTGCTGGTAAATTAGAGGGAAGCAGAAAAATCTGTCGGTCTTCTTCTCCTTTTCACACTACAGACGTACTTCTTGATGACTTTGGCTGCATATTTGGGACTTTGTCATCATGCAAAACATATTTGGCACCAATCAGACCCGTCCCTGATGCTGTCAAGACCGAAGGGGCCCCAATACTTTTGCACAGTGGCGCATCGCTCTGATTTAGAGAGCGCTTATACACCACCAACAAGTGCTTTTGGAGAGATGAATTGAAGGGCGGAGCGGTTTACTGGGCCGTCGGTTGAAGCAGGTTTTGAGGAATGCACACGTCGAGCGCAAACAAAGGAGAAAAGTGAAATAAAGGAATGAATCTGTGAAGCACTTGGAGGGGCTGTGGGTTCATCATAATGCAGAGCCTTTATAGTGCTGACAAATGTAAGATATCAGCAGACAGGATATTGTTCCTGAATATTGCTCTGCTCTCCTACTCATTTCCTGTCTCTCCCCTCTCCTTGCCTCTCCTCTTCATTCGTCTTTCTGCCTTAACGCCTCGGGCCGCTGTATACGCGCCAAATTTACACACTCTATTTCCTGTTAAACACTGCCCACAGGATCCAAGCCCAAAAACTGCACCGCCTGCCTTTACCATTAACAAAAACTGCCACTTTTACATGTTCGGTGCTATAAAACTCAATAATAAACCTGAAGTGCGTCGAATAATTTCTGCTGTATTTTTTATTTTCTTTTATTGAATCCCACGTGAGGCCGTCTAACCTTAAGCCGACGCTGACTGCATCGTTTCCACGTATCCCGAAGATGATTTATACGCGCATTACTGCAGAAATGCTTGAAATCAGCGGCCTGTCAGTTTATACAGGGACATTATTTTTCCAATTGTTTGGCAAACGCTTATCAACCATTTATCCTCCGACGAGGTGTTCAACAGGTTTGCGCGTCCGCATTCCGTATGCTGAGAGAAATAAGCAATTATTTCAGTCAGGAAATATGGTATGTTGGGAATTGGTTATATTGTTATGCTCGGAATGTGGCAAACAAGGCAGCAGCGCCTGTCTCGCTGCGAGGCGGATTTCAAAATATAAAAACGCAACATTACAGAAAAGCCTTCTGTAATAGATTTAATATATTTTACAGCATCTGTTTAGAGAAACGGTTTCCTTTAGGGCTCAGTTTTCAGCAAACGCACATTTTCTCAAAGCAACTCGTGTTCATTTATTAACAAATCCTTTTTTGTCTGCTTATTAAAAACATCTTGTGGATTTAGCTATTTTCCCCGATTGTGGCGAATATGTTGGATCAATCCCGAAGAGGAGCACCGAGCTAAACGGCATCACCATCCAGGAATAAGAAACAAGGGAGGTGTACGCTTAGAGCATTTATTCACTAAACTAAAAGAGCCAAAGATCAATGAGGCAAACGACACTAACGAAAGAAACTCAAATGAGACCGAGCCGAGCCAAAAGTCTAAATAAGAGTGATGGAGCGAACACCTGAAAGCCGCTAGGACCAATTTAAAGTCTCAGCACGTCCCCACGCCTGATTGAACACCGATGCTATGCATGAAATAATATCTGGATCGCACCAGCGGATTAGAAAAAGGAATGTGAAAGAACACAAACTAATTTTACACTTCCTGTTTCTTCCGTACCTCCACATCAAAATGCGGCTCAGTGCAAAGCCAACGAAGAGACAAAGAGAGAGCAAAAATACCAAATGGTGGAAAACACGGTTTTTGCCAGCATGGTTGTCACCGTGCGAACGTTCACTCTCACATTCCCAAAACAAGAGCAAGTGCTACTCAGTTTGGAGCGGACATTACTGTTCATTCAAGACTCTGCTATTCAGTCTGCTCGTTACGGGCAGATTCAGCGGCACACAAACTATTTCTGTCAGACAAATTAGCTTCAGCTGCAGAGGTGCAGCCACTCAATAATGGTGGACTTACTAACCTGAGTGTGGCTCCTTCTACTCTATAAAATACCTGCGCCATGGGGAAAATCCTTAATTTATAGTTTGCACTCAGTTTGCTGGGTGTCACCCATTGTGTGGACACACACTGTATTTTCGCTCTGCAGTTCGCAGTTAGTAATACTTGTCTTGAGTTGTGGGGGAGCGCCTGACAGGAAGGATACCTGCACGGGGGCGGAAAATAAACAGCAGCAGAAGAGGGCAATGGACACATCGGGTTCATCATCGCAGAGAGAGAGAGAGAGAGAGAGACAGAGAGCAGAGAGAGAGAGAGAGAGAGAGAGAGAGAGAGAGAGAGAGAGAGAGAGAGAGAGAGAGAGAGAGACAGAGAGAGGGGAGAGAGAGAGAGAGAGAGACAGAGAGAGAGAGAGAGAGAGAGAGAGAGACAGAGAGAGGGGAGAGAGAGAGAGAGAGAGAGAGAGAGAGAGAGCGATCATAATTTGCACTGTTGAATATATAAACAAAAATGTGTCTGTCCCAGGATTTGGATCAGCACCAAAAGCGAAAGGGTTCTCCACTGGACCATGGTCCACATAATCCGTTCATAGAATCTGAGTAATTCCGTTAACTTGAAAAACCCCAATCTAAAATCTGTCTCCCTCTGACAAGACAAGTGTTTTAAAGTATTGAAAGGTTCATAAAAGCGGGCCGGGGAAATGAAAATAGACAGGATGTGTTGACAGCTGCAATTTTAACAACGAAAGTTAGATCGTGGTTATATTGAAATGAAAACCGGGAGATTCTCCTTAAAAGAATCCAAACTCAGTACATTTCCTCTTATAAGAGTTGACTTTTATTGAAGGATTACATTAAGATGTTCTTTTTTTTTTTTTTACTTTTCAGTTTTGAGTGTCTCCCTCAAAGAAATAGCAAAACAGAAATGTGGCCAAGAGCAGTGTTAGCGCTGCTTTTTTTTTTTTTTTTTCAGGCCAAAAACAAATGCTGAAGAAGATCTGGCACGAAGCCCTCCAGGATACAGATATCACCCCGGGCTGCACACCGTCTAATAAACAGGCCCGTAAAAAAGTCAAGCCGTAAATGAAGAACAGTTCATAACTGTCAGTGATGGATGATTCATATCTATGTTGTTTTTATGTGAGCGTGCATACGGCGTGTGTGACTCTCGCCTCGCCGTAAAACGCTCTGTAAAACCGTCCTAAATTAGCCGCGCGTCGCTTTCCGTCCGAACGTGCTGTAAAACCGCGACTGCTGCGACACTGCGTGACATATGCAGATTGATATTTCACTTTGAAATCAATGTAATATGGAAAGGGCAAGAGAGCGGTATGGATTTTTTGTTTTTTGCTCTGGCATGGTCATCAATCCCTTGAGTTAATCTGGGGAAAGGGACAAAGAGGAGAGAAAGAGCGAGGCAGCTGCTAAAGGCTGCCCGAG
>OMNV01000988.1:0-11194 GCA_900303265.1 Brotula barbata | reverse complement strand
CGAGCCGAGGTGACTGCCAGGGAGGCCTTTGATTTATTTGTCCTTTATGGTGCAATATTGCAACCTGCTACCCCGACATATTTTGAGTGAGAAATAACACCCATGCATATCGTAGCTGACGTCTCCGCGACAAACGGTCATATTTAAGGGCTTTTTCCTTTTTTTTTTCCTTTTTTTTGCAGAGCAGATACAATAAAATAGAATAAAACAAAACGGCATGAAATAATGAAAATAACTGAACTGCTTTCTCTACGTAACCACACGTACACACACACACCTGCAGACTTTGTGCTGCCTCACAAAGACGTCTTTATTGATAACAATGTTTTTTTAGTCTGTCACATAATCATCCTTCCTCCTTTGTTTCATGTAACTTCATTTTCTATTTGTCTATAACACTCATGTATATTATTACATACAGTATCCACACTACACATACACATACATTCTATATGGAAATTCAACAAGTAAGAATTTTCATGTTACTTAATATTTGAATTGATGTAGAGAACAAATTGTGCATTACATAAGTTTGATGTATTATTATTATTATTATTACTAATAGGAGTTCTATAGTACAAATGGTGATTTAGAAGTAATTTTAAGTAGATTACAGCTCTGAACTTCCTCAATAAATGACCATACACACTGGAGGTGCACTGATTGCTGACATGGACCTGTGGAACACTGCTGCTTGGCTTGGCTGACTCAGTGTGTGCTTTAGCTTTCTTTCAGCTTAAGTTCCAGGCACGCTACAAGACACGAGCTACGATCGCAGCCTCGTTCTAACTGAGACTCAGCACGTCAAACGCGCTCCGACGAGTTTTCTAACACGATTGAAATCTGTTCTGTCACACAGTTAACACACGCAAACCTATACGCTGCGTTTGCATTATTATCTCTTGGGTTAAACGTATGAAATCTGCATCTAGACGCGTGAATTTTTGGATCGCTGCTACGGTCTGGAATGAAAAAGGAATATTCAATTGCGATTAGTCCACAGCTGAAAAGCAGAAACTGCGTCTTTAAATGTCCACTGTGTGATCAGCGTTACGAGTGTCCTTCTTGTAGCGCCGTGCAGGTCTATAGGGGCAAAAACCTTGACCAGTAGAGGGCGTTACTCTCCAATCAAAAGCCCCAAAACAAGTTTAAAGACAAACTTAAGGAACGTGTTGCCCCCAGCTACGAAGGAATTCAGCCTCCTATCAATCGGTGCCCTGACCCCCACTGGAGAGCCATATTCACCACAACACATCGCAGAGATGAGAGGCCACAGCGTGCTGCCCAGGCAGGCTGCAGGGGACCGATAAAGCTTTTAAAACCCACAAGCTGTCGTCACACCATCCCCGATTCCCCCCACTCCTCTCCCATCAACCCCCAGGTGACAAAAGGCACATTAGGTGAGAAACTTGCACCAAATGTCAGCACGGCCGTGCAAGCATGAGGAAACAAATCTTTACCCTTTATTCTCCATGTGGAGACGCCCAGACTGGAAGAAGGATTTAACCAAGACAAAGCCTTAATCCGCCTATTGTCGCTCGTCCTGTTCGCATTTCTATTGAGCCATGAGGAAAATTAACTTCACGTAATGGACAGATAAATAATAAAAGGCGGCGAAAACAAACCGAGGCTCAGGAGAAGATGAGCTGTGAAAATGGAGACAGGTAGAGAGCACAAATGACGAGTGCCAGACTGATTTCCAGATGGATAAGAGTGTGTGCGACTCTCATGATCAGCCATAATCCGCACCGTTTAATTTCTTCCTTTCTTAATGGTGTGAAACGCTACGATACGCTCGAAGCGATTCTTTTATATAGTCCGCGCTTTCAGTCCATCGGGGCAAATATTGTGATTTACAGTCAGAGCTTTTCCACAGAGCCAAGTCACAGTGAAAGGATGGCAGCTGTTGTTATGGGTCAAAAACCTCAAAGCTGGCAGCCGCAGCCACAAATATACACTAAAACTTTTCCAGAAATAACTAAATGTAGGCCATCAGAGGATGGTATGTTCTGTTCTGTGAACAGGCGGCATATCCAGGTTGCACGGGTTTATCTGACTGCCTGGACTGAACGTGCAAAGCACAAAGCAATCTTAAAGAGTCAAAGGCAGAGCAGCTCAACGGGCCTTTTTCTGATGAATCTTACGAATGCTCCATTTATACCGTTGGCCACAGCCTGCCTGTTCCAATCACACACTGCTTTTAATAGCCAAGTAAAGGGCAAAATATTCACCAAGTCTGCGGAGGTCAGTCCAAACTCCTACAGGGCTGCAGCTCGAAGGCGACATCAGAATGAAAACGTTGGCTTTGCAGTACTTGTGTGGCGTGTTATCGGCGCTGGAGATTCAAAAGATCTGGACAGAGACGCGACTAACTCAAAGCTAGCTCAACAGTAGCTCAGCTAGACGACTACATGTAGCTTTTCCAGGAACTATTCATAAACGTATACATGTGTAAAGTGTTAGTTCATACAAAACACATTTCGTACGATTCCATGAATCAAATTTGCAAGACCATTATTCATTTGTAGATGTATACTAATTGTGCTTGGTTTACAAATTTAAAAAAGGGTTCAATTACTGTAATTTTACAGTAAAATTTAAATTGTAATTTTTACATTTATTATTGTTAAACACTGTACAAAAAATTAGAGGTTTATTGACTTTAACACTTATGTTTTGCACGTATCCTACTGCTTTGCTTTGAGAGAAACAATACAAATATTTACCTTTTGACGTAGCTTTGTTGTAGTTAGCTACCGTTTCCTCAAGAGCCGGTAGAGTAGCTTTAAATCATAATTAACTTGAACAGCCACTTTTTAAAGTAGCTTCCCCAGGACTGAACGTCATGTTTGTCAAACCTCAGATCAGATAGTGGAAACTTTTGGGGGTTTTTTGTCAGAAACCAGACTTTTGGCATCTGGACGAGGACAGTAATCGAAATGAAATGAAACGATGGGAGTCGAGGCGTTGATGGACGGGACTTCAGAAAATGATCAACACTTAACTTTAGGGAGCACAGAAAAGACAGGATGACAGAAATCTAAAATAGAGGGACGTGGAAGTGAGATGGAGATGACGACTGAAGGATTAGGAAAGAGAGCGGAGGAGTGGGGGGGGAAGAAGGAGTGCAGTTTGTGGCGGACAGAACAGATTCATTTAGGCGTCTGCAGTCAATGCTGCTGAATGGCAACAGTGCTTCCTCTGCTGCCGGTTACAGCGACGTGCCTGGAGTGTAGAGCAGCCTCCTTCCTGTGGCCTAGGGCCTTAAATCAGTTCTGCACTCGACACACCAACGAGCAGCTGCACACACACTCTCTCTCACTCCGTTACTCCCTCTCACTCTCTTTCTTGTAGCCAACATAGATGCCCCATTTGCTAAAAGTGACCCCGGGGTGAAGACTTAAGACGATAGCGATGACCTCGACTCGGACCAGCGTGGAGATGTGTGGCGAGCGTTGACGAGACGTGACACCGTTAAACAGGATTTTAAGAATCTGAGCGATGCGACGATTTGGACGTTGGAGAGCCGAGTTTGGCCTGAGGTGGACCGTCCGGCCAAAAGGACCGGATTTCACACTGATGTATCCAATCCAGGCATCCCAAAGGAAAATAGTGAGCAATAGTGAGAGCGAGCACCCATGATGCTTGTGCGTCCTTGCCGGTATCCCCTCAGTGACCCGCATTATAAAAGCAACACGACTTTGAATCCTGTTGGGCTTCAACCTTAGGACGCCAGGTGTTCGTGTACTATACAGTTGGTCGTGTTCATTTATAATGCACGACCTGGAGTACAAAATTCTTCCCTGAGGGTACACAGGGTACGTGCATAATTTACAACAGAGTGCATGAATGCAGGCGACACAGCGGTGCCTCCGGAGGAACGTTTGGGTAGGAAGAGCGGCCCCAGCCTGAGAGTCCATGCTGGATGACTGCAACACGGTCCAAATTACCGCCTTAAAAAAAAAAAAAAAACTTACCACAGCTGAGTGATCAGTTTAGTTTTTTATGAGCTATAAGTCACTGTCCTCAGAAACGGAGAGAAAATCTTCCCGTTCGACACGTCAGCTGGAGGTTTGCTTAGAGAGGCGCAGCTTAAAAATTCTCCTTTAAACACCCAGGCCATCCTTGCCATCCGTTTCTCCTGAGTTGAAAGCTGAAAAGTGATAGCATCTATACATCTTGCATGCCTCATAAAAAGTCTTCAATTTCAGACAGCTTTCGTGCCCAAAGATCCATGTTACAACCTGATATTCACAGCAAATAGCTTTTCCAGCAGCACAGAAAGCCCACCCAGTATATCATTCACTTCAGACTACTCCAACTCAACAAATACCAAATTAGGGCTTAATTATTCAGGTGTCACATTAATGCGGCCTTGCCTCGCTCCTTACGCAGGCCCTGAGCCCCGTGCAGCTCGCAAAGCTGTTTCTGCAGCGACAGAGTACAAATAAACAGCACTACCACAATATTTATGAAAGTTTATGAGATTTTCCACCAGATGGCAACATAAAGCAGAAAGGGGCTGTATAGACCAGAAAGGGGCGTGGCCATTATAGCATAGTGAACATAAATTGAGTTGTTAGTTCTGTAAATAAATCAATCAGGGCCATATTTAGGCGATCTACGGCGCACAGTCTGGCTCACTACTGCGCTTTGGGGCGTGTCCAAGTCCAATGTGCTATTTAGACGGCGCACAGTGAGGAGCAGGACGGTGTTTTGGGCAAACTAAGCAAATTATCTGAACCAATCAGAGCGTCACCTGCCATCCCCTTGAAGAGTCAGGTGGTCTTCAATGTGATTCACCGCTATTTAGATGACTTGACGTAACAGGGCGGACAGATTCTCTGCCAAGGAAACACACACACATGGGCGTACCTACACAACGTGGGCACCGGGTGTGACAGCGACCTAGCTAGAAATGACATGTACGCTGAGACTGCGGTGCAGGGTGTGAGACGTGATGGTGAGTTTTATATACCTGAATGCTGAGGAGTGTTTACATTACTTCATCCAAATATATCAATGACAGGTCTGGGATCCATGAAACGCTCCATATGACCACGGAGGAATGCGGTGCCGTGCCGGGCACAGTGGGACCCCTCATCACAGAGCAGGACCCGGTCTCACAGAGAGCATCGACGAGGAGAGCTGGCTGCAAATCGGCTATTTCGTGACAGACCAGAACATCAAAGAAAGTCTTCTGCCTTGTCACGTGACCTGGGCTTCAAACCTGCATTCCATTCTATCCAGTGTTAACTATGCTTTGGAATTAGAAACATGAATGACTTGTTTGTGTCTGCATTTGCACTCGGGGAATCTGATCATCTGTGTTGGCTGCACAGAAACTCTGCAATAACGACAAACTGTTAATTCATGGACACATATGCACAACTGATTAAACAGCATACGAGTCCATTTTCATTACTGCCCTGAATGCTCTTCATCAGCCTCCACCTTCTTCCCTTCCATCTCGTCTCTGCACCCGTAAGCAGTGATTCATTAAGGCTTTGTGTGCCATAAGCTACTTTACACACTCTCGTGATTGTTATGAGCCACGCTCACCCGGGGCTTCATAAAGTATCCATTCCTCTATTGATCCAGCTCTCTCTCTCTCTCTCTCTCAGTGTTCTATGCTCCAGATGCCCCCCGTTTTGTTTTCTTGTCTGCTTCCCATCCTGTTCTCTGCTCACACATACACACACACACACACAGCAGCACTAGTTAAGACAAACTGCCACTGAGGATGAGCCCTGAGATCACCACACCGCCGGCTACTGTAAAGGTTTTTGCTCACAAAAAAAATAACGTGATGGTTGATGCTGCCAGCTGATTATGGTGATATGTGCAGCCTTTAAAGTAGACACAGAGAGTATAAAGCTGTAAATGATGTAATGTTCAAATGGCTTGTGACAGCTCAAGGACATGGGCAGTGACCTGACGTGTCCTGATGCTGCATTCCACATGACTTCGAATTTGCAAAATCATCGCTCCTACTGGGAAACCCAGGTCAAATCCACAAACACTGACTTCACTCTGAAGCGGCGACTTTGACATCAGTCAACATGGCAGCACCTACGGAGAGAGGAGACCGACCGTTTCAGGTAGTCATGCACCTCTAAGTACAACGGCTGCACTATGCAGGTAATAAACCTAACCTCAGCCTAAATGTTGGACAGAATTTACCAAGGTGCAAGCAAACTCCCACACACACACACACACACACACACACACAAGGGGAGGGGGGAGAGATGCTCCAATATAGAGTCAAGACAGACAGACAGACAGATATGGTTTTTGTAATATAATACAGCATTTCCCATCCCATAACACACTAACAGATCCAGGATTTGCAATATTGTTTAGAGTTGTTGCGAGTTATTGGTAATATTTTTAGCTGCGTGTATGTTTTGTTTCACGGTGAATGTTTGTTTTATTCCATATATTGATAGGCGTACCATTTGGATGACGACGTGAACCAACTGAGTTCTGATATTTTCCACCAGCAGCACTGGGACCTGTTCCAGTTTGTCTTGCACTGCTGTGTTATCGTGCGTTGATTATGAATGAATTTGTTACACTGTTACACTTGACATTTGGGCTGTCAGTTTGAGCAACATTGTTTGGCAGCACGCAGCACTCTTGCTCTGCACTCTTAGTTCTTTTTTTTTTGTTATTTATATCATTTTTAGTTGTGTGAATGTTTTGTTTCAGAGTGTCTACTTTTTTATGTGAGGAATAAATCTGAGGTTAATAATGTCTTCTTGTTTTCTTAATTAACATGAATTTTTTTAAGGAAAGTTTTTGAAAACATTTCTATTTATGACAGCAATAAAAATCTGGACTTGGTTACCTCTAAAATTGATAAGAAACATTGCACTGAATTGGCGCTATATCAAATTGTATCCAAACTTTAACGGTTTTAAAGTTGTTTTTGTTAAGTAATTTTTTTGGTTTTTATTTTTAAGTAGCTTGAATTGTACATCACTAAATAATAAATAATCCTTTCTTGCAAAGTGAAAAAAAAGAAAACCGATTCTACTTTATATTTATGACGCCTCATTGTACATCCGAGACAAGTTTTATTGTCTTGTCAATACGCCTCAGTATCAGCAAATTACCACTCCCCAGTCTGTCAAGATGCCATGGATCCCAATTAAACGTTTCGTTATCGTTCGCACCGTCATTCCCGCAGTTTCTTTCCTAAAGTTACAAATGATCACGGTGAAGAAAAACACTACCGTAGCGGCTTCAGGCTGTTATATTTCATGCATTCATTTTATCTCATCTCATTTTCATTTTTGGTACAACTTGGTCCTTTCCCTACCATGTACCATCATTTTAATTAAGGTTTTAACCTCCAGGCTTAGATTTTATGGCACAATTTAAACTAAAATCGATGGCACTGATGAAGCATGTTAATGAAAATGTGTTTTAAGCACGATTATGCATCTGTTGTTTTGTTCCGCTGATGATCTTATATCCATGTCCTGATCCATTGTGGCCAATTCAAACTACAGGCTGTTAATCAATTTGATCTCCATGTGACCTTGAAATCATCCACGTGATAGAAAGAGAAACAGGATACGTCCCTCTCTCCGCGGATTCACAAAATACATAAAAGACGCTTCATGAGGCGTCCGTGTTCTATTGATACGGGGCACGTGTCGTATGCCTGGACATGGGAGAAGAGTAACACAGTCATCCTCACTGACTCTCCATCTGACAGTGGAGTAGCATCTTGAATGGGTCAGGGTTAGAGGTAAAGTACCACCTGCCACAAACTGACAGGAAGCAAAGATCCACTCATAAATAGTGAACCCACAGCAGAAAGACTTGTTTTGCCCCTGTAAAACGTCAGGCAAAGGGAGACAAAGTGACTCTCTGATCGTAGAGTGGCTGCATGCTGTCAGTGGGGATGATCGAGGCCACTAGTTTGATGGTAGGACACCGATGCAAATGGTCCATAATGCTGCACCGTGGTGTGAGCTTTGCTATTATCCAGCTGTGGTGTTTGTGTGTGTGTGTTCTCTTGTGGAATGTTTTGTGTATATCCTTTTGACAGTGCAGAAATGTGAGATCTGACAGACACCTGACGAAACAAAGCGCATCCCATTTATTTGCAGAAGCTCCGGAAAGGATGCACAAACCTATATAAATAAAACATTCCACAAAATATTATACCCGAGATGATATGAGAAAAATATCATAAAATAACCCACAACAGAAATGGGATGAATAAAACAATAGGATGAGGCTGGGGCAGAGGAATATCATGAACTAATATCAGAGCCTTTTACAGTGTTATAGTTCAACCATCCATCCGTCCTCCATCCACCCTCCATCCATCCGTCCTCCATCCACCCTCCATCCATCCGTCCTCCATCCACCCATCCTCCATCCATCCTCCGTAGCCACAGACACAAAAGTTTTGTTTATATGGCATCTTTCCAGAGCTGAACATCACTATACAAACTATGAAAAGACAATACAATGTCAACCTAACATACTTTATGTTTTGATAATGGGGCAAAACAAGAGGAAACCCATGCAGACACGGGGAGAAATTAACTCCACACAGAAAGGATCAGGAGCTGCATGGGATGGGATTTGAACCCAGGACTTCTCATAATGAGGCAACAGTGAAAAACTGTGGATCACAATATCCAGATGGTGTTAATGCAAGGTGTAAATGTGGCTACTGAGGCAGATAACTGCTCAAGTATCAATAAGATGAGTCTTGAAATGAGTTGTAAACATCAAGGGGAAAAATTTGATGACACTGGCACTGTTGCTGTTTTGTTTTGGTTTTTTTTTGCTTGGATTGTCTAATGAAAATGCAGAACAGTTGAACAGTAATGGAGTTTGCTTGGAGAGGCCAGCATCACACTGTGTCTAAAAGGGCTTTACACGCCCACAGAACAATGGTTACAATAAAAACAGAATGATAAATCTAAATTATATTGAACAAAAGAAAAAATGTGGGAAAATGCCATACTGTAAATAAACAACAACACTTAAGATCTGTGTCAGTGAGAGTAAACAAGAATTCAGCAGAAAAAAAGACCGACACAGAAGGGCGAGAGAGAGAAGTAAGAGCGTAGGGTTTTCATAGTAAATCACACAGGGCCACCATAGTACATCCTCTGCTGCACTACACAGATTGTGATTACTTCCCGTATAGTAGACAGTGATACGTTGTTTTCGTCCTCCAGGTAAACCTTGGAACTCAGTGGACCCAGGAAAGATTGACCTCTCTCTGCCTCCATATCCTCTCTCTCCCTCTCTCTCTCTCTCTCTCTCCCCCTCCCTCTACTTGCCCGGATTGTACGTGTAAACCTCCCCCATGCTGCCCCTTTCATCCTCCGGTCCTTTCATGCGTCTCGCTCCATCCCGCCCACCCCTTTATGCCTCTGCCTCCGCCCTAATTTAATCATCTGAACTGCGTATGATCTGGCAGTAATTGATTTACCTCCCGTAACATCAAGTCTGAATCCACAAGAGGAGCCTACGATCTGCAGCTCAAAGTCGAAATGAGCTCACGTTGGTGCTTATGAAATAAACTCCAATTGCCACGTAAGGAAGTCATTCTCTGGATTGTCTGGATTGATGCGCCTGAACTGCAAACACGGGCGAGGACAAGCAGACAAAACACAAAATGACTTCATTAATTCCTCATTTTTCCAACAGTAACACACTAACACACGGGTCCAATGACTATGAACTTTCAGGCTGACTGAAAAATAAATAGATAATCAATTCGCATGATAAAAGACTAACAAGTTATTAGTGTACGTCTCATATTTGTTTATTGGAGACTCGAAATAGAGATGATATTGCCTGAATGATGGATGAATAAGATGAAACCTGCAGCAGGTGGGGCACATTTTTTTATTCAGCAGCGGTTAAAAACAAAACCATTATGCACGACAAGGACAAGCAGGATATCACGACATGCGAGTCGGGGAACAACACTGACTGCTTTGCTGTTTTAATTTCAATGTGAAACGCATTAAAACCCAAACAATGGCTGGACTGCAGAGGGCAGAGCTGCGTGCTATAAATCACGGCCAGCCAGCCAGCCAGCTAACGACGCGGGTAAAAATAAGGTTATTAGGAGTCATGTCATCTCTGGTTGTTTCCCCTGATGATTGTATCTCTTCCCACCCACGCCTCACCATGGTGCATCTACTCTCCACAAAATACAACACCTGAGCAAAGCTTTGTACTGCTGGACGGGAAGATGTTCACCAAAGGGGATCAATGATTACTGTAGGTGAAATAAAAAATCATTTTATACAATGTATACTGCAATATAACATAACTGCAGATTTGATATATATAAAGTAAGAAGAATATAGTGAAGAATTGTGGGTAAAGATGGATGGAGAGGATAGTGTCGTGCTGTGCATACGCTACACTCGGCTGAAAGGAGAGGACGTCTACATGCTATGATACCGCCGCAATCTCACTGCTCATCTTTATTTTCATGCTGAAAAGTCAGTTCACTGAGAATGCACCATGAGAGCAAACGCTTTAAAAGAAAGAAAAAAAAAAAAAAAAAACATGTTTGGAAAAAGCGGAGCGGAAAACGGCAGAGCCGTGGCCGGCTGTGGTGGATGACAGAGAGATAATATATTACAGGGGCTTCTGAAAAAACACCTGCTATTACTCCAAGTAAAGGCAGACAACACATGTCCAATCTCTGAGCCCGAAGCCACGGCAGCACTGTGTTCAAACGGGGATGATTTCCCCATTAGGCTGCTGCAATGAGACACGGCACACATGAATCAAGACTTCCTCTGTGGCGGCCCAACACAGGATGTGAGTATCTTCAGAGGTCTGCCTTGGTGACTAAAGGGGATGTCACTCGGAGAGACAGCCATCCTCTCACCAGCCCCCCACACTCCACCCCCGCTGCCCCCGTCTCCTCTGCAGCTCTCTGCCCGACTCTCTTACAGTTCTTCAGATGAGTCAGTGACGAGAATTTAATCAGCCCTCGTCCAAAACAGAGAGTGGCCTTGAGCCGGTGGGTGAGAGGGAAATTTGTGAATGAGGAACACAGCCTGATTTCTAATTACGAAAGCAGAGCGAGACAGACAGTGCTAACATTTCTGTAATGGTCAATGTCAATCTGTGCGTGTGTGTGTGTGTGTGTGTGTGTGTGTGTGTGTGAGAGAGAGAGAGAGAGAGAGAG
>OMNV01000983.1:22489-69650 GCA_900303265.1 Brotula barbata | reverse complement strand
TGTACACTGGCACACCCCCGTGAAATGTTCTCCCTCCTCCTCCTCTTTGGATGAGATTATTGATGAATTATTAATGACCTTTGCCAGGGTTTTTGTTCGTGTTTTTGATCTTCTTGTGCTGCTTTACTTGATTTATCTCCATACCTGAAGCCTGGGAAGATGCTCTGATAGTTTGTGCTGTAAGTTCTCCCTTTGCCTGTTGACATCATTTTGAAATGTGCACTTGGGTCGAACAGATGATTAACTCTTTTGTCTCGCCAGATACAAACACACCCACTCACACACACAAACAGCTTCAAATATGATCCCGTGTGTGTGTGTAAAGGAATGTATCATAAGCTGAGAGGATGATGTCATGATAATGGTGCCCTCAGAGACATAACGGTAAAATGAGAAAGATATCATTTAGTGTGTGTGTGCGCACCAATCAAAGCTGTGGTGACAGACTCTGATCATCCTCCTGAAAAGTGGAATCTGAGTGGTAGAAACCAGAGGAAGCCCGTGATGTCATCATGATGATGGTGATGATGAGTAACTCCTCTCCTCTCCCGCTCCTTCAGGTGCGGGGCGCACCAGCCATCGCCATCGTCGGATGCCTCGCCCTGGCTGTGGAGCTACGGGCAGGTGCTGGTGGTGATGACCCCGTGACCTTCATCAGAGAGTCCCTGTGTCACCTGACCTCGGCTCGGCCCACCGCAGTCAACATGGGCCGTGCTGCTCGTGAGCTGATGGAGTTTGCGGAGAACGAGAGCATGGAGAAGAACTCGGAGCAGCTGAGAGAAAGGTGAGCTACAATCTGTTCTCCTCACTCGGGTGATCTAATTCAAATGAGTGGAAGAGGAGAAATGACGTGCCTTGATATTAAAATAATGCATGGCTTAATTTGTAGGAACAGGAAAATAAGTTCTGGCCTTGAAATAAGTAAGTTATTGATCTTAATGATCCCAATCTTATCCTATAAGGCAAAGGAACCTTCAGCACATCATGGACATTCATGGAGTTATTTGGATCTGTTTTAAATTATCTATGATGTACAAAGATAATATAATAACGTAGTTCACATGGAGGTATGCTTATACGTATATACTGTATAAAGCCATGGTTTAATGTGGTTTAGACTTCCAACACGGGACTCCTGAAGCAGCAGTGGTACCCCCGGTCCTCTTCATGCTTACAGTAAGCCATGAGATAACAATGACCAGGCACTAAAAGCACTGGCCATGAGATAATGGCTACAACTTATAATGCGTGGCCATGCATTGATTTTTATTAACGCGGAATATTACATCTCCTCTTCCATACAAATGTGAGAATTGACAGGAGATGATAGACCGGGCGCAAGAAGTGTCCCTGTGTCTTTGCTCTCATTTTCTGTTGCTGTTCCATTTACAGTCACAACGTGATTCACACCGCGTGTTCCACGTGAGATGCAGACACGTCCAGATATTAAATGCACTACTCCTATCCTAAGCCTATGGAATGTCTCAGCAAGCCTCTTCAATTGCGTTATTGACAAATTTAGAAAAGATAGGTCCCGATTCCCAGATGGCCCAGATGTGCTACTGATCGGAGACTTTTGTCAGCCAAATTTTGAAATCAGAAAATCAAAACGCCCCATGTGGCCTAATAACTTTACATTAAATAGCATAATCACATATGCACACAACACCTCTGAAAAGACAGATCTTCTCTGAGAGAGTATTGCACATCTCCTGGGATTCCTGAGAGCGGCCTAGTGCTGCAGCCACGCTGCTACACATATCAAAGAACTTTAAAACCGGTTCAGGTTACATATTGGCATCCTAACTATACTGCCCTGAGGGTGCACTCTGTCTGATTACAGAACTAGTAACAATGCAGGTTGTACCACACGACTAATGTACGCTTTCTAACGTAAACGTTACTGTACCATACTAGCTTTGCATAACATAGGATCCATTTAAGGACAGTCTCATTCATTTGTTTATTTCATCACAAAGCCATCCTTGAAAGTATGCTAACATATGGAATATCACATATAATGACTCAAAGCACTTCACAGGTCCACACGCCAATTATTCCCGACCGAGTTTAAACTCTCAAATAAGACACAGAAAACTCCTGAAGAGAAAATGTAAAGAAAAAATGTATTTATATATCAATTACAATGCGAAGTGCTTCACAGCAGTGTACAGTGCATGCTTAAAGAAATTTAAAAGATTCACAAAACTAGAAGGCAGTAAAAGCAATAAGAATGATTAACGGATAATTGAGAATAACACAACATAACGGTCACAAAAAACCAACTGTGCACAATAAATTAATGGGCTCTTAACTATATTTTAACTACAGGCACTTGAAAACTGAACATTTCAGCAAGTGCGCACTAACAGAGCTCCCTATGCCCACATTGTTGCCAAAAGTCACTTGGATGGAAAGCGAGGTATACTCGTTTGTTGTGACAGCAATGTAAATGTGTGTGTCACCTGCATAATTATGGTCCGAGTTATTGTTAAGCATAATTTGAATGAGTGGTGACATGTACCACTTGCACCGGCGCGGTCCTACGTTCAATCCTTGTGTTGCCTGACGTGTCTTCCTTCTCAAAACCGTGCTAACTGTATTTCACTCTGCCCCGTACCTGCACTCTCTGCAATGTCAACAAAGTGAGTCTAATCTAATCTAATCTAAAAAAAATGGAATACACATAAGAAGAGCCCATTCATAGAGTGTTCCCCTGTCTTCAAATGTCCAGATGTGCAATAGGACCTGTGGGTGACGATCCAGGCAGACTCCAGAGAGAAAAATAAGTTCAAGAATATATGAATATTGTGAAAAAGGCTGTAAATGTAACCTGTGCTGTCCTTGTGTATCCTTTCTTGGATGATCTCACAGTCGTGCCTGCTCTAAATACACATAGGTGGCGGGGGGAGTTGTAACGGAGTGAGTCATCTGTTGCCAGTCTCCAAAAGTCTTTTTAGTAATCTATGTTTTGAAACAGGTGACTAATGAAAAGCCGAAAAGTCATAATGGGGAGGAAAGGAGGAAATGAAGAGAGAATAATGTTGTGATAAATTCAAAGTGTAAGTGAAAGGAGTTCATGAATTAAAGTCAAACACAGCTACAGTAGAGTGGAGGAGAGAAAATATGGACAAAGGTTGAGGACAAACACTGTGTGCCTGGGGAAAAAAAGGAAGGGTAAACTGAAGACACACATGCATGTTGTTGTTGCAGACATGATGGACACTTTGAGTCCACAGTGGCTGACCGATCCTCTTCTCATTTCCCACCTATTGTGACCCCCCCCCACAGTGTAATTGCCTGGATCGAAGACATGCTGGAGCGTGACGTCAATGACAACAGGAAGATCGGTAACTATGGTGCCCAGCACATCCTATCTGGGGTCCCCAGGGATTCTGTCGCCATCCTCACACACTGCAATACCGGGTCGCTGGCTACAGCTGGATACGGAACAGCACTGGGTACGATCGCGAGGCATCTGCGTGTGTGCGTTTGTGTGTGCGAGAGGAGGAAGCAGAGTTTATGAGATTATGGCACTGGGGCTGTAACAGTAGCGTGTGTGTTGTAGGTGTGGTACGTAGCCTCCATGCGCTGGGCAGGCTGAAGCGCGTGTACTGTACAGAAACGAGGCCGTACAACCAGGGATCCAGACTGACGGCCTACGAGGCGGTAGCGGAGGGAATCCCTGCCACGCTTATTACAGACAGCATGGCGGCCCTCACCATGAGAGAAATGAACATCACAGGTACGTGTGCGTGTGTGTGTGTGTGTGTGTGTGTTTAAATTTAATCAGGGCTGTCACGGACTATCAGGACACCAAAGCATCTGAGAAGCACCGTGTGGAAATATTTTGGTTTCCACACCGTGCACATTCCAATATATTCCATCGTACCGCTCGTCTTTTGAAATTTGTTCCGTCGTGATTGTTCGCCCTGGATTATTCTGCCGCTAACCTGGCAGATGAATCCAACGGCTTTATAATCCGGCGACATACTGTACCAAAGCGACCAGTGCGACAGTTTTGTTCACATATTGAAAATGATTCTGTGCGAAGAGAAATAAAGTATGTATCGACTCGCACGTGTCCAAGCGAGTTGCGTTGCTATCTTTAACGATCAGAAACATTGCGAGATTGATCTGAATATGAATAGCATCAGTGCTAGCATACAGGCCTGTTTCTAGTGTGACACATCTCAAAGAAAACAATCTGTTCTAACATCTGTGGATCCGTTGACTATCATTTCGTAAATGGCAAATGATGACAAACGAACATTTTGCCCCTTTTATTGATTTTTGTTCCCCCACCTTTTCCCCCCTTTCTTTAACTTATCCTCCTCCCACCCAACCCTTCTTAGCTGTGGTCGTGGGTGCAGACAGGGTGGTTGCCAACGGTGACACGGCCAACAAGATTGGCACATACCAGCTGGCCATTGCTGCCAAGCACCACGGGATACCATTCTACGTGGCGGCGCCCAGCACGTCATGTGACTTGAGTCTGGAGAGCGGCAAGGACATCATCATTGAAGTGCGCCCCCCTGAGGAACTCACCAGTATAAATGGAGTTGCTATTGCTGCCCCGGGTAAGCGGACGATGATGTGGGATGGATGGATGGATTGTGGGTTGGTTTTGTGGCAAAACAAAAGTCAAAACTATAATCTAAACAAACCTCTACGTAAACATTTATTGTGAAAACAAAATTATGCTAGTGGAAAGTACACAGAGCTGATTTATAGTGACTGGACAGATTGTTGGCCGGGGGAGCCTGACATGCACCCCTTGGCTTTAAGAATGGTTTGGATTGCCTCCAGGTGGTTCATTACTGTACCTCCAAACAGCACTCGGACTTCCACAAGGAGCATCGTTTTTATTGGTGTTTTTGTAGAACACTTAAATCCTGTCTGTCTCTGTTAGCACTTTGAATGTGGATGCTGATCAGACTTGGTGACTTATGGAAGTTTAATGGCCGTGAAACCAAATGAAGATATCTGGTAACACAAGTCATGATCAATAACTTCGGCAGTGAGCCCTCTACAGGCAAATGGTGGTATTTTTAAGATCAAAGGTTCTTCTCAAATCTGAAAGCATCAGTTGGAGTTGCTACACAGACATCATATTTTTCCACTAAACATTATTTTGAAAAGTTACATACTGTGGCTCTAATGTTGATGGATTCAAGGAATCCAGAGGGCAAAGTGTTTGTTTAATGTTTTTCTAAAGGAAAGAAAAGCTTTGTAATGTTTTCTTTGTTGTAAGACATTTATGTTGTGTGATTTCAGCAAAGCCACCTAAGATGCACACATTCCCAATTCCCATTGGCAGCATTAATGAACAAATGCAAAGACTCTTTGTTAATATATTGAATGCACAGATCAGGAATGAGGTCCTGACCTCAGGTCTGAGGTCCCAGTAGCTGATTTTACCATGTAATAAGTATTTTTAAGTGAAAAATGGAAACACAAACCACTGAATATGTAATGAGTGAACGATATCTGGTATTGCAGCGGTGCTACGATCAACAGGTTAAATCCTACCCTTAACAATACATTCAATGCTATAGTTGTACTACTTTCCTACAAATTCCATTTAGATCTGTTACGTAGGATTTTATGACATTGTATTAAATATCAGACAAATGGGGCCAAAGACACGGAGGAAGAGTTCGCTGGAGGCAGTTTGGAGCGAATGAGGCTCATATGAGGGATGAGTGCGTGTGTGTATGTTTTGTTATGTGTGTGGGTTCTTCAAAATGTTCTGAATTATGTGTTCTCTTAATTACTTTGTCAGAGCAAAGAGGCATTTGGTGACATCACAGTAATTAAACCACATTCATTTAATGAGCCCACGGGTCCCTTAGGTGTGGGGGTTTGTATGTGCACGTGCACACACGCCTCGTTACACGACTTTCTGTCATTTCTGTATGGTGGCGCTCTTAGCTGTCACATCTTGTGAGTTACGTTTGCTGAATAATTCTACGTGTTCTAATGTGTGTCCGTGGTTCCGCAGGTATCGAAGTGTGGAACCCAGCATTTGATGTGACTCCTCACCAGCTCATCACCGGAGGCATCATCACAGAGCTGGGAGTTTTCCTCCCCTCTGAGCTCCAAGCAGCGCTCACTGGCCGTCTCACTGCCCTCTAGGCCCACGTAGCCTCACCTGCTGGTCTGTGTGTGCCACTGCACCTTAACGTGACATTCAGCCACGCTCATTCCATTGCAACAAACACAGTCATGGTTGTGGTTGGATTTCATTTTGCTCAGTGCACAGTCATTCTTGCATATCCGCGCACATAAAAATGTTTCTGTCACTCACTCACTCACACACACACACACACATTCACCGCAGAGACTCGAGCAGACTCGCTGTTGCAGGATTCGCTTCTGTTTCTGTCCCTCTTTTGTTTTTCCACTGTTGCTGCACTCTTCCCAGTTTATCAATGCTTTCCCTCGTGTGCATGCCATTGTTTTTTTGTTTCTAAATGGCTTTGGCAGCGATGAATAGTGCTCAGCTGAACTCCCATCCAACTATGTTGATGTGTCGCTCCCGAGGTGAAGCTGGGCAGACGAGATCCGTGTTCCGACAAGGCTCATGGGCTTTCAACCGCTGACCCTGGTGGCATGTGGAGGTATTGCGGGTGTAAGAGCTCCCGAGTTTCAACAATGTCACTGAACGAGCACACAAACTCATCCGGTCGTGATGGATGTCAGAGGAGACACCGTACAGTTCTCAGTGCTCCTGCCACAGTCCAACATGTTTATGCTGCCATTGTTGTAAAATGCCACTTTGACATTCTTCTTCTTCAGTGCTTTTTTCCTTTTCCTGATTCGCCCGCTTAAGCTGAGATGCCAAATCAGCTCGAACAACCACCTACACCTAAAAAAGGATCAGGAGCCTGTAAGCTGCTCAGATCATAATACGAGCTGACACGTTATTAGCATGAACAAATTTCAGTCTGGAGCTCAAAATCGCACTGTGTATGCCCGCCCTAATTCAACAGTGCTTTCTCAGCTGTAGACAAAAGTCTAAAAAACGTAAATGTAACAAAACTGGTTTGTCTGCATTAAAGTATTAATGCTGCTGTAAATATACCGAACAGTTCAAAAAGTATCTACATTTTCCTGACCAAAATCTGTCTTTATGAAGCTCAGGTTTGGCATAATTTGGCTTTATTAACAGTTAGTGGTGATTTTATTATTTGCAAACATTTATATAATAATCAAGTAAAATTTATAGCTCAACTTGACTTCTGCATTGATATGAAGAAGCCATACTTCACTGTTTCTTAGCCAGGTGAAGTCTATTACACTACATGACTGTTTATACCACAGTACTTATTTTCTCTTACTGTTACCAACTGTACCATATTTTACCTCTAAAGAACTTACATGCACACGCTGTGCTTTCGGAAAGAATACCGATCCCTTCACTTTTTTATGTTGTAGCCTTATTCTAAAATGGTGTAAATTCATCACAATACCCCGTAGTGCATCAAAAACACAAAACATTTTAGAATCAGGCAGCAGAACAACTAAATGTGGAAAAAGTCAAGCGGTCTTAATGTTCTCCAAAGGTACTGCACATGTAATCATAATTATTTTAGTACCATGTCAATATCCACGGTACCATACAAGGGACAGGGAATGTTATTGATTTTTTTTTTCTTTCTTTGGTGGCAATGTATCACAAAGTTGGCATGCCAAACATTGGACAACAAAGAAGAAGAATCTCAAATGTGGCAGGAATGAAAAGGCCCAACAGATTAGGGTCAGAGCAAGAAGCATTGTTTGTTTGGGAACATTTCACACAAAAACCAAAAGATAATGTAATTGTGTGCTGACACACTGCAAAGAGGAGCTCATATTTTCTAACAGCACACACAGGGTTGACGGATGCACTGGACAAACAGTGGCTTAGACAGTACAAAATACTATGAAGAAATGTGCATTATTTGGAGCTTATATTTTGTTGATCGTAAGGGATGATTTTATCTCATCCATATAAAATTTGCCAAAATAAGATAACTCATAAAATAGTTTTTAGTTTGGATTGGGAATTAGGATTTTTATTTTCTACGTCTTGTCTCTCTGACAGGAAGACCCATACTGTGAGCACATGCACATCATAGAAAGTATAGATTACTCCACTCATAATCAAAATATGCAGTCGATTATCAAAACAGTCAACCTAGATTTGATTATATCCGTAAGAGGCAAAGCTCGCATTCGTCTTCGACGTGGTGCTCTTTCTGATGTGTTTGGTACCAGCTGGATTGTAGTTAGTGCCCTCTGCTGTCAGAGGTCAATAAAACTGGTAAATAATACTGTAAAATTCAGCGCTGCATCACTGAAAAGCCACCAAAAGTCAGCAATGTTATACTTATGAACCATGAATATTACATGTTAACTAATTCTCAAAAACTGTATGGTTTGATTTTTATTTGTTAATTTCCAAGGATCACATATAATCCATGCATCTGTACTGCAGGATCACAGAGGCTGAACTTAGCATGCTGTCCATGTTTATTATCCCAGGCTACTTACTACTAAATCCATCAGAACCACTCTGCATAATAATAATAATAACCATGTGTCTCATTAACAAATTTAACTTGACCGAAGACTTTGAAATTGGCCTCCACCAGAAAGCTCCACCTCTATACTACACAGGCACACTGCAAAAACGATTAATGGTAAAAAAAAAACAAAACAAAAAAAAACATTTTGATCTACGGTGCCGTCCATTTTATCTGTAAAAATCTATGTTTTTAAAAAGTTGAACTACTGATATACTTCATTCATTTCACTCG
This sequence comes from Brotula barbata, assembly GCA_900303265.1. Classification (NCBI taxonomy): domain Eukaryota; kingdom Metazoa; phylum Chordata; class Actinopteri; order Ophidiiformes; family Ophidiidae; genus Brotula; species Brotula barbata. Next base: position 60,846 of record OMNV01000983.1, on the reverse strand, counting down.
ATTCGCTATATTCTTCTTCTTATTCATCCACATTGTCCCTCGGTTTGGTCATTCATCGGTGTCTTCTGAAAAACTAAAGCTTCATGTAAGATGTACCATTATACAATACTTAGTGTCACCTAATGATCTCCATTTGCTCGTCCAAGCTTCACACCCAGGATGCTGTTACATGGACACAAGGATAACGTCCACTTGTGTATTTGAAGGTCTACGTTTTTGTTATGTACAATCCAAGGCGGCGAGCAGCAAATACTTGGGGCAGGTTAAGGCCATTTTCCTGACATATGTAGCAATTTTGTGGCTGTCAGACCTACATATTATTTCTTTCTAAATAGGTGCAGGAGTTTTTTTTTTCCATCTGTACACCACATTGATATATTTGTCTGTTATTTTTTTTCCCCCCAAGGCATTGTGATTCCTAGTGATTAGGCCATTGTTTAGTGCACCACACTGAGGAGGCCTCCTCAACCATACACTACCTCTCCGTCTGCCTGCACAGACTCAAAACACCGAAATGCAAAAGCATTTCGCATAAACAGGTTGCGACAGAACAGGCCGGCAGAGTGCGGAATCTGTGAAAATCTGGGCGAAAATTTGATGCATTTCACCGACAGGGCCATAGATAACGATCAGGACACCGAGGTCACTGACCTCTGTAGTTTTTTTGTTTCTATGAATTTTGGAGTTTTCAGGTCATGACGTGTAGTGTACATTCCACAACAGGAAGTCATGTGTGATTTGATATTTTTTGACCAAAGTAAAGAAATGTAACATTAATAATGAATATGAGAAGTAAATAGAAAGTTATAGTAATAAACATCTGAACAAGTCCCAAATAAGACAGCAAAATACATCAGTCCCTGCTTGGACCCATGATCTCAGTATTTGTGAAAAGTCTGCTATGGTCAGGCTCACGGCTGTCACGAGCCCAAAATTAAATGATGTCTGTGGTGGTGCTTTTCATTTGCCAAAGTAGCTTAATAGAGTCAGCATATTACAGGGGTGGCAGCTGAATTGTTTCTGTTAATGCCACGTTTCTCTTCCTTGCTTTGGAAGGAGCAGCAATGTTTTATAATATGATGTAAAAAAAAAATTCCCCTTAAGAAGCCCAATATGTAACCCCAGGTCCAGATTCACTGCTTGTCATGTTTTGCCCACATTGCTTTCATTGAACAAAGTGGCCCCTTATGTATTATCCAATGATTAGTGCAGCCTGTAATTACCCTGGAAGGAGTGTTGTTTAGATGGCCTCTTTAAGTGCAAATGTGTTATTATTCCTATTGAGTATAACTTGATCCGGGTTTAATTTTGTAACATGTGGAAATAATTCAAAACTGGATTTTTTAAATCTATATGTATATGAATATAACGCTGTAAAGTGCAGTCATAAATTAAGAGATTTCTCTTTCACATCAATACAGTAAAAGGAATAAAACCACCATGAAATGAGTTGTCTGTCTCATCTTGTACAATACAAAGACACACACCCATGCATATTCAGTGTTAAAGGTCATTGTTTGGGTTCTTTGGTGAATGTTTGTCATTAATACATGCACACACTACATGTCAGCACTATGAAAGAAAGATAAAAAAAATCAAGTATAATCAGGGTTTGCCTTCTGAACCACATTTAGTGGCTTAGAGGGCTGTAGTTCATTATGTTTTACTGGCTCTTCCTTATCTTTATCCTTATCTGGGGTTTCAACAGGACACGTCTATTGTAAGATTACCTCGGGATATGTATATGGAAATAGGTCCTATCTCACATTGAGGAAATTCCGATTACTTCAATGAGTCCTCCCCTGGATCACGTGTAGCTCGCAGTAGCTTGTGTAGTTTGTTACTGATAAATGTGAAAGATCAGTGGTGTAAATTAACAACATAAAAATACTTTACTATGCCTGAGTATGTTATCTGTGATTCTGAAGTGGACTAAAAATATTTTTGAAAATTATTATTTTTACTTAATTACTTACCTGGAAGAAAATCTACGCTTTTAATTGAGGTTTGTCAAACACATTTGTCACTTGTTATAACATGAACAAATAAGTGATGTTTTCAATACTGCACACTTTAGTTTTTCTTTCAATACGTTTAAATCAAAAAATACTTTTGATACTAAATTAAAATTAACAATAGAAGCTTAATGATGAGATGTTTATACTGTGAATTTTTTGACATTACAGGAAAGACAGCGCAGAGATGACATGCAGCAAAGGACACATGTCAGAATCAAACCAACGCTGCGGCATTGTGTGCCGCGCTTTAATCCCATGATCCAAAATGGCATCCTATATCTGTACCTATACACGAGTATAACTTTGAGGTACTTTATCCACCACTGTAAAAGATAGAGAGATGGAAAAAGCTGCTCTGTAAACCCAATACTGAGGTGGATAAAACGCAATGATGCCATTTAACCACGGGGCGGCGGTAATGCGGCAGACGAGGGTGTGAACCACACACGAAGAAGGAAGAAACCGGCAGCGTCATTATTTCCTGTTTGTAAAATGGCTCAGGGATCGAAGAAGTTTAAAGCGCAGAGGCCCGGAGCTGTCAAGAAACAACAACAGCACAAGCATAAAGGACCGAAGAAAGGAGGTATGAAACTAATCCATTGTCGCTAACTGTCTTTGTGGAGGAATCAGGAGACCAAACGCTACAGCCCAGTAGCGTCATCGTGGATTTGCGGCCATGTGGGCTGCGGTAGCTACGAGCGGAGCCTCGTCGAGGTGACGAGGCTTCCCAGCAAACTGTGTTGAGAGAAGGTTGATGCGAAGCTTCAGGTGAACACGAGGGACATCTAGTGATCAAAGAAGAAACCATAACACCGAGCTTTAATGTAGACCTGAAGTCTTGACATATCTGATCAACAAAGCTGTCAATTGATTAGGAGCTTCTTTCTTTCTTTTTAAGGGAGGATCATAGCACCTAAAAAGGCTCAAGTGGTTCAGCAGCAGAAGCTTAAGAAGGTAAGAACTTGTAGGAAGGAGACTGACTATGAGTCCAGCTCTTTGAATCTGTCTGAAGATTTTGACAGTGATCATGCTTAAAGTATTGAACGTGAACTCCTCTGCTGTCCCCTGAAGGGTCTAGAGGTCGCCATTAGGAACAAGATAGAGCAGGAGGTGACCCAGAAGGCCAGCTCGTCACTTCACAAGCGTCTGAGCGTGCTCAAAGGATCTGATGACAGAGGCAGCCAAGGAGCAGCCAGCTCCAAATAGGAAGAGACACACAACTGCTCTTTGTGTGTCTTTAACACAAAACACAAACCTATGAAAGGCATCGGATGATGAGTTATATATGACTCCATGAAAACAAGAGAAATAAAACAATTCCTGTACAGTTCTATAAAAAAGACAAGTTATTTAACCCTAACCGATGTAGTGAGTAGCTTCTCATTTCTGAAATAACCACGTCGGAAGACGTCATGTGGTCGTGGAAAAGATGTTACTCTGTTTCAGAAGAGTCAAATTATTGGCCTGCATCAAGCAAAGAAAACAAATAGGGAGATCGCTGACCTACTAAAATTTGGTTGAGAACTGTCCAGCGCATTATTAAAATCTGGAAGGATAGTGGTGAACCATCATCTTTGAGGAAAAAATTTGGTGGGAAAAAATGTCTTGAATGATTGTGATCGGAGATCAATTAAAACGTAAAAAATCAACAATAGAACTCACGGCTGTGTTTAATAGTGAAAGTAAGAGCATTTCCACAGGCACAATGTGAAGAGAACTCAATGGATTGTGACTAAACAGCCGTGTAGCCTTAAGAAAACCACTTACCGGTGAGGCTAATTGGAAAGAAGTGGAACAGACAAGTGTAACACAATGACACGAAGCTCCACTCGGGCATTAAATGCTGCAATGAATCTGTTTTGATTCGCGTCTTTGCTGTTAAAAAAAACTAATTTATAATAATATGACTATGACTTGATAATATGACTTGACCTGAGGATTGTACTCAAATAAAATTTGCTTTTCGATTCTAAATCTGGTCATACGATTTGATAGCCTGGCACATTTTTAATGTAATTTAACTGCGTGCCATATTTTGTCATACTTTTAATGGAAGATTTACATTAAATGTAATTTGTGAAGGGTCCAGATCCTACATCTAAAAGATGCAGAGAACAAACAGAAGACTGTTACAGGATTTGACCACTACTTCATTTGTGCCCAGCTTTCATGCACGTGTGCACATGTTTGTTTTTCAGCATGCGAGCTGTGACTTTCCCTCAAGGTCAACCCTGATCCGTGACTCACAACTGAGCGAATTAAATGTCAACATACCTTCTTGGCCTGCTGTGCCACCTCAACTTTTGCAAGCTTCTATTAACTAAATATCTACGTCAACAGCGTTAGTAATAAATGTAACAAACACAACTTTCAGGATGTATTTCATTTCCTTGTGGACATCACTTACACAGTATGCAATATTTCCGATGGGCAATGTTTGTACATCTACATAGTGTGTAAAAGTAATACAAATAACGTCCCACGGCTCAGGCACGAGCCAGTAACAACTGCTAACAAGAACAAAACGAACATTAAAAGCTATCACAAAGTCAGCTGGTTGGTTAAGTAGCACTGAACGCGTCTCGTCATACAGGTTAGTACTACCGTCTAATGCCCATCTCATAAACTGATAACTGGAGTGATTACAGTGCCTTCATCGCTTCCATGCAGTAGGAGGAGCGCAGGAAACGTGGGAAGGAGTCTTTGGCCATCAAACTAAAGATTTTCTGCTGTGCCGTGATGAACATGTCCACACACGGGGAGTCCATCATACTCAACAGAGCCTCGCTGGTTTCAGCATCCAAGTTTACCTGAAGAGATGAAATCGGTGTCAGAGGAGCCTCTAACGTTACATTACCAAAGCCACTGATCTCAATGTGTCCACTGACCTCCTGGGGGGCATCAGGGTTGATGAACTGGTTGTAAATGCTGCTGGCCTTCCCCCTCTGCAGGTTTAAGGGGGTTTGCCTGAAGTCTTCACAGGCCAACCAGAACTGTAGGTTCTCCTCACTGAATTCTGAGCACAGGAACCCATGGAACAACTGCAGACCAGCTGAGAGAGAGAAGAACAATCATGCTTACTATACTGTCCTCCACAAAACCCCTTGTGCTTCAGACAAGGGCTTCTTATATTTGCTTTTCACTACAGTCTTGAATCTGAATATCAACAATAAAACTACAAGTACTGAGTCTCCCTGAGAAAAGAGACAAATAAGATGGTATTATTATTATTTATTTTTTTTAGAACTTAATATGAAATCGTTTCTGTGTTATAAACAAACCTTCCAGATGTAGGCTATAACCAGTATTTTGTACAGTTTGAAGACATATTGTGTGCAGATGTCAGCCTAACAAAGTTAAACACACTAGGCTTCTTTACTGAATGTGCATATTCATTATAAACATTTATAGGTTTTATATTTATAAGTTTTTCTTAATTGATCCCTTATTTTTGTCTCAAATCAGCATGGAAAATATATTGAACTTCACACAGAGAGAGTCAGGGCAAGCACAGCATACAAAAACAAGGACGGACTGTAATAATAAGAAGAAGAAGAAGAATCATAATCATAATAGGAAAGAAATTTAAATTATTTAAGAAATTTCTTGATCTGGAATGGCCAAAATCATCAAAACGGTTTCAGAGCATTTGGAAGAATCGTGCCTACAAACTAACAAACCAACAAACAAGTCCTATTAATAAGCCAAAAAAAATCCCTATCGAGAGAAAGATACAACAACGTCTTACTCTTAGTGTTCAGCAGAGATTCCAGGTCCTGAGGAGCATTTCTGTCTTGAACCCTTGAGAGGGGAGACACAGTCAAATACCAGTGATGCGGCGACAATTTGAGATTAAGTTATGAAATACTCATTCTCGTTTTAAAATGCATTTCAGTTTGTTTACTTATGCTTATGGTGTGTTTCAGCCAAGTGGATTAACTTCACCCGCATTTCTTTTGCCCTGAAACAGACACGAGAAATCGAAAAGGCTCGACATCTACAACTTTTACGGCAGAAAAGTTCCACACATTTATCACACACAACACGTTCTAATCCAGTTGAATACTCACTTCCCCAGGCATGAGGACGGCAGGGAGGAGAGCCCCTTGCACATAGAGGTTTGTGGTTATAGAGAACCTGGGGATCAGGAACAAAAGTAACACTTAGTTAGCTGTATTAAGTCGGTCTATTCTGTCGCCAGCCTCACAGTGATGTTCTTATATAGGCGACCCGCCTGTTCCTAAATGATCATACAATCCACTCCCACCAACCAGCAGGTCCAGCGATGGGAGCTGGATGTTGATGAAAACAGATGAAAGAGATAAAGCGAGGCGTACGTGCTCACATCTCATGCAGGTCCCCCAGATCACTCAACAGGGGATAAACAACAAACCGAGGCCTACAATAGGGAAATTTACCAAAGGGGGCTTTCAGTGTGTGTGTTGTCACCAGCTTTTGGAGTTTGTCATAAACAAAATCTAGAGTGAGTTGTGTTTTTTGAACAGGAGCAGGTGGCCCGTCCACTTCAGTCATCGCTCAGGGAGACAGAATAAAGAGGTGTGTGTTTTACGATATGAGGTCACTGACATGAAGTTCATACACGGAGGATTCGCCACCCAAAATGTTTGTGCTTGTTCTGACCTCATTTTGACAGGAGTGTGAACAGCTGTTGCCCTCTGTTTCAGATGATCTTGAATCAGATGCACAGTATGGACCCCTCCCCCGCCCCCCATATGACATTTGTGTTAAATAAGTAGTATAAAGTAAATCTCTGCTGCCGGTACTGCTTGAAGTGGAGGGATTCCAACACAAAGTCCAGTACGTGGAGAAGAGTGGACAGTGATTGTTGTTGTGTGTTTTGTGTGCGTTTTTCAGATGATGAAGGCAGGGAACGCTGAGGAGATGGATCCTGCTGAGGAGATGGATCCTGCTGAGGTGACCCTGGTACGTAATCACGATGCCTTATGGGGATGTGTTCAAATCCAAATGAGACGAGGAGATGACAGGGCAGGCCCAGATTATGATGGAGGGATTATACAGATCATCTGACTTGGAGCTCATCTTCCAGTTCCAGGAGGAGCTGGAGAAAGTGGCCAAAGAGAGAGAGAGAGAGAGAGAGAGAGAGAGAGAGAGAGGGGGGAATCTGGGGTGCTTGGATTGCTCGGGGTGGATGAGGATCAAACAGATGGAGACAAGGCATTTTTTGCATTTTTTTTATTATTAATCCATCAATTTTACATCAGCGAAACAACTAAAACAGGTGTTGATTCTATCACAGGGAATTATTGGACGGGAAAGTCTTAATCGGAAGAAATATTGTCAATAATTGATAAAAAAAAATGACTTTAAGACTTTGAATTAATGATCAGAGTGAGTGAAGTACAGACGTCGACCCGACTCACACCTTGCGGCCGTTAATCCCCGGGTACATCCTGCGTCCCGTCGAACCTGACACCGTTCAGTGTTTGCGCCGTGACCGGGATCCTCTCCCACGGCAGGGCGGCCCCTCCCGCTGCTTCCTGTTTCCTCCAAAACCGTCGCCGTCAAATCCAGAAGACGCGTGATCTTTATTGAACTGTGACCAGACCGCAGACCCGGACCGAGTGAAACTCGGCAGGGAACGGGTGGACAGCTGTTCCCCGGTGGCGTCAAACCGCCTTTCATGACGGAACCACGACTCGTTCCTGCTCGGTTCCCGAAATTTGCTCATCGTGATGGGCGGAGCGTCGGTAGGGAGATAGAAGCTGCAGCGCTGCACACCGTGAGTCTAAGAATATAATCCGAGTTTATCATCGTTCTAAACTGTGTGAGTGTGAGGGTCGAGGAGACGCGGGTCAGCTGCGCGTTCTGTTTCTGCGTTAACCTGTCGCCGCTCGGCGTGCGTCGATCTGCGCCAAAACGTCAGCCTACTCTTATTAGATTGTCAGTTTGAGAACATAAAAAAAACCACATCGGATGTTTCAAAACCGCCACGACCTTCTTTGGTGTTGACAAAATACACAGGGAGTTGTCACAATATCACTCCGGGCCATTACGCAATCCAGTGTGTGCAGCAAAACGCGCTGGCTCTCTGAGGCGCACAAACAACCCGAAAATACAAATCAAATGCAGATCAGATGAAGACCGAGAACTGCTTAGGTTGCATTATTGTGATGTACAGGTGTTCATGTTATTGTGTCCACCCCTTTGAAGACGCTCTCTGCCCAAAAAAAACATGTTGTATTTGTGTTATTTACTGAATAAGGATCATTGTAAATGTCAACATGAAAATGGAAGTCAGGATGTAGTCATTTTCACTCATAAAATGTCATAATTTCCAAGCTGATGTTTCATATATTAGACGCATATATACAATGAATCCCTTAAACACTGATGATATGGTACATATTATAAGGGGGGGTCATTTAATGGATTTCATGGTCCTTATCACCTTTCACCTTATTCATTGGACCTGTAGAAAAGGAATTGAAAATCTCATGTTAGCTGGAGAAGTTATCATTTAGATCCATTGCAGCCATCCTTACATTTGAAGAATATCAATCAATGTAGAAATTCTGATTACAAAAGCCTAAAATTGATTATAGTAATGTACTTTTTGAGCTGTCTATTTTTGAAATTCTCCTTTATTTTTTTCATTATGTACAGTTTTTTCAGATTGTGCCGTGACATAGTTTCTTTAGAGGCGTTTGGCTAGAATTAAAAATAAATCTTAATGAAAATGGACCAATTAGCCTAGAGTTAAAAACATAACACATTAAGGAATTTTGTCTTACTGCAATGAGCGGATTCTTCTTTGTCCCGCCAGTTGATTGGCACCAAGTATGGGACCTCAAAGAGCTTGGTTCTCCACGGCACAATGCCAGGACAGCAGAGACTCCGGTCCAGACCAGGAGAGGGAGAAATACTGGGCCGAGCTGTTTGATCAGCTGGACCTCAACAAGGACGGACGGGTTGACATCCGTGAACTGCGGGCAGGGCTGGCAGGCCGAGGGCTCTCCAGAAGCTCCGTGGAGAGGGTACGACACACCTGAGCCGATCAGGCATGCGTTCTGTTTGTGAGTGTGACAATGATTTTTGTCTTCCTGTATTCAAGCAGCAGGATCCGTGTTTGTTTTCTCTACCTCAAGCATCTTGTTAGGATTAGATTAGATTAGATTAGATTTACTTTATTGATCCCAAACTGGGAAATTCCTGTGTTACAGCAGCATCAATAGAAACATAAAATCAAATCAAATGGAATAGAATAAATGCAGAAGTTAGTACAATAAAGACCAAAAATGTACAATAAAGGCTAAAAATATACAATAAAGACTAATATATACAATAAAGACTAACCTAACAATAGGATGTGTTTATGACTGAATAAACCAACCATAATAATGCTCACACACACTTACAGGAAGAACTGACTGCATGTTTGACCAATCAGATCACGGCTATGGTCCAATTAGTGATTTTCACCTGTACGCTCAGGTTTTAGGAGGTGGGAGGAGCCAAGCATGCAAACGACACACTGTAAGGCCCAAGTTAGCCCAGGCTCTTTGTTTGATGGTAAATGGACTGCATTTCTATAGCGCTTTTTTCCGAAGCGCCATACAATTTTATGCCTCACATTCACTCATTCATACACACATTCACACATCAACAGCCGAGGTAACCACGCAAGGCCCACGTGCATGTCGGGAGCAATTTGGGCTTAGGGTCTTACTTAAGGATCTTCGAAGCGGCAGCCCTTCAATCACTAGGCGACCACCATAACTATGACTGTAACAGCAGGAGCAAAGGATATCAACAACATAACTTTATTGTGAACACACACAGTGTGTTTGTATTGAAGTGTGTCTCAGCAGCTCCCTCTGTTTCTGCCTGTCACTCTCCCTCTCCCGAGCTGTGTCCGGTTTCTGTTTCTGCATATGATCGTGTAAAGGGCAGCGTGCTCTCTATTTTAGTACAAGTAGCAGGACCCTGTAAAATGAGAAGCCTTCGTCTTCATCACCGTACTCATATGGATCACGGTGCTATTCTACCATTTTGTTTTCTTATTAGTTTTGCGTGTCTCCGTGTATTGTATCATTTTAAAAACATATTGTATTCACACATTATATGCACTTTATGACATCTGTAGAATGTTGGATCCAGACTGGAGTCAGAGACATTCGGAACATTAATGTTTCGTGCCTAATTTTCATATGAGGCGCGAAAATGGCAACTGTGTCGGTTGCACGCCAGCAGTGACACTGAGTGCGGCCTTGCCTGGTGTGTAAGATATGGGGGTGTGTGTGGGACATGGTGCAGTTTTGGCTCTGACCTGTGTCCTCTGCTGCATGTCATTCCCTCTCTCTCTGCCCTGTCCTTCCTGTCTGCCTATCTACAATACGTATCATGATGGAACGCAAAAAGAAACCGTGTGTGTGTGTGTTCTGTGTTTGTTTCTGTTCAGATAGTGAAGGAAGGAGACATCAACAAGGATGGAGTTCTGGACTTTGAGGAGTTCACCCAGTATCTTCGAGCCCATGAAAAACAGCTGAAACTCATGTTCCGTAGACTGGACAGGAACAACGATGGTCTGTAGTAGCTCACAGGACGCACGAACGTCCTAAAATAATTTCATAACTCATTTTCAGACAAGTTTGTACCATTCTGCTGTATGTGCAGGGGAGATCGATGCAGCCGAGATCCAGCACTGTCTACGCTCGGTCGGTGTGGACATCAGTATAAAGGATGCCACTCGGATTTTGAAGAGGTGTGTTGGTATCTCACAGCACGTCACATTAGTACTTGTAGTGTAATTAAGTGAAGTTCCTCTAAATAAGGAACCTACAACAGTCTGGATGTCGACAGCTTTCAGCAACTGATGCATGAAACCTCCTGCACTTAAAAAAATCCAAAGAGACCTTTATGTTTGTCGATTGAAGGGTAATTTTCCACTAGTGTTGCTGTTTAAGTAAATCAAAGTAAAAAAAAGTCACTTCTAACTTGTTGTTCCTAACTTATAATAATAAGTAATAATGATAATGATTTTAACTCTTTGATTTTGTGTATTTGTGTCACTCAGTATAGACAAGGATGGCACCATGACTATTGACTGGAATGAGTGGCGTGACTACTTCCTGTTTAACCCACTGTCAAACATGGAGGAAGTGGCCCGCTATTGGAAACACTCAGTGGTAAGGGCTTACAAACACACTCTTTTAAACATACACGTCTTAACATGATCATTTTACAACATTTCACAGTTTTTTGGAAATCTGCATCTGAACTAGTTATTTGTAAATGTGAGGAAGTTGAGCAAAAAAAAAAGTCGCTCTCAAAGGCTTTTGAGTTTGTTTATCACAGGGTTGCATAATGGTGCATTCAAAGACCTGTGGATTAGCAAGTCAATGCCAAAGATTGCTTAAATGCTACAACTCACAAAAAACAATATCAGGGACCTAGTTCATGCATAAACAACTTGAAAATGAGCAGTAGAAAGATAATGCATTGTGTATATTTAACTTTCTTCATCATCCCCGTAGATACTGGACATAGGTGAGCAGCTCACAGTCCCTGATGAATTTTCAGAAGAGGAGAAAAAGTCTGGTTATGTTTGGCGACAATTGATGGCTGGAGTCATGGCTGGATCCGTAGCCCGGACTGGTACTGCTCCCTTGGATAGACTCAAAGTCTTTCTGCAGGTCAGTCAGAGGGATTAATCCCACTGAACATGAAACTCTCCATCTTTCACCTCTCTGTTAACAATCTGTTCTCCTAGGTGCACGGCTCCTCCACCAGCAGGGGCCTGAGTGGCCTTAAGTCTATGGTAAAAGAGGGAGGACTGCAGTCACTGTGGAGAGGCAACGGAATCAATGTTATCAAAATTGCCCCAGAGATCACAATCAAATTCACAGCTTATGAAAAGGTACAATAGATTTCAGACCTTTCCCTTTCTTTTTGGATACTTTATGTAAATGGTAAATGATAAAAGGACTGCATTTATTTATTTATATGTGAAACGTTTCTTGTTTGCTCTCCTTTCCCCGTTTTTCAGGCTTTTCATTTGTTTTTAGAATTATCATTTCCCTTTCACTGGACCTTTCCCCATAATTTTATTTTCCCTGCCACCTTCATTGGAGGAACAATCTTTGCACTTTCCATTGATTCTATCAAGCATCGTATTTTTGCTTTATTCTGTCATTTGCTCTGTAACTGTGCATAGATCAAGTGTGCAATGCGTGGCAATAAGGACACAAGAAATCTGAGGCTTCACGAGAGATTTGTTGCTGGCTCCTTGGCTGGAGCCATAGCTCAGACAACCATCTACCCAATGGAGGTAATACAATGGTAATTTACACATAACCACACAGAGACTGCTCTTCCTGGTTTGCAGTACTGGTAAATCCCATCCGTCCTATCCCTCTTCTTTATCGGTCATCTCCTGTCCATCTTTTCTCTTCCTCTTACCCAAAGGTGCTGAAGACTCGTCTCACACTCAGGAAAACACACCAATACTCCGGAATGGTGGATTGTGCCAAGCAGATCTTACAGAGGGAGGGCGTCACAGCCTTCTACAAGGGGTACGTACCCAACATGCTGGGAATCGTCCCTTACGCTGGCATCGATCTGGCTGTTTATGAGGTAAGGAGAATAAAGGACATCACGTGCTTCATCAGTGTGCGCCTTCTTATCACATCCTCTATTCCTCAGACTTTAAAGTTTGCATGGCTGCAGAGGAACCAAGGTTTTGCTGATCCTGGAGTTATGGTCTTGGTGGGATGCGGTGCCGTTTCCAGCACCTGTGGACAATTAGCAAGTTACCCGCTAGCACTGATGCGCACCCGCATGCAGGCACAAGGTCAGATTAAGTGTACACATTAGAATAGATTCTGTATAGTGGACCCTTTAATTGACCTATGCTACATTATTTCTGGACATTTTCAAAACATTCCACAAGTCATTTTATTTTATGTGTTGCATCAAAGTTTCTTATCTTTGCAACTTAACTCGGCCATTCTGAAAGCTCTTTGCTAGCTGTTTGTAAGATCTTTTGTCATAAACTTAAACCGGGGAAATGATAACTAAAAATAATCTGATATATAGCAACAGCAAAACTCAATCAAAACCCAAGTAGGAAAGTAGTGCATTTCAGTGAATTAATGCTGATTGCCTCAATGTCTTCCAATGTCACATGCAGTGATAGTTCACGTTTACGTCCCCTCAGCTTCAGTGAAAGGTGGTCCTCAGCTGTCCATGGTGACCTTGTTCCAAAACATCGTGAGCCAGGAGGGTGTGGCTGGACTTTACCGTGGACTCTCCCCAAACTTGCTGAAAGTCATCCCCGCTGTCAGCATGTCCTACGTAGCCTACGAATACACCAGGATATTACTAGGAGTGGACATTGAGGGTAGGAGGGGAGGACGAGGGCGAGTGCAACAAAATGGCGAGAAATGAGGTTGCCACTGCATGTGGAGTTGGACTGTGGTTGAGTACGTTGATCTGTGATTGGAAGTTGCAGAGGTGCTTGCAGGATGAACAGGTGATTCAGCAGATCGTTCCAGAATCAGGATCATGGTTTATTGGACAATTATGTGCAGACATACAAGGAATTTGACTTTATCAGTGTCTCTTTTCTGTTTTTTTTTTTGTACATTTATCCACATACGAATAAAAAGGGCAAGACAGGACAGATATACATCTTCAAAATATATACATTTTTTACAGTCCTATGAGGGGTTAACTATTTCAGTAATTTCACATGCAGTATTAATGTTGGTAATGTAGCATGAAGAAGATAGCAATAAATATACACAAACGCACACACTCATACATATATATTATATATGTATAAAAATGTATATAAACAAGTGACTGCTCCAGTGTGGGTGTATGGACTGTCAGCTGTTCAGTGTTTATTGCACTTACAGAAATGTTAGGAGTGTACAGCTCACAACATGTTGAGTTTTATGAGCTGTGCAAATGTACTCTTCAGCTCGAGTACTTCACCTGGTTCACGGTTCAGCTCCGTCTGTGTGTGTGTGTGTGTCTGTTTGTGGAGCGGCAGCCCCGCCCACTACGAAACGGCAGGGAAACTAAGGCGACTATAATTGACAGCAAAAGGCAGATTCTATGTAGTTTTGTTATTTATCTAATTTATTTAATTTCATGATAGCACAGTGTGAGCCGTTCTGTTGTGTTTTACCGTCATGGTCACGCTCCTCCATGTTTCACCAGGGCCGGGGCTGCCCGGCTGCTGGTGCCCCCATGAGTACATGCTTTTGCCTACTCAGCGGGCATCAGAAGAATAGGCGGGTCCTTCAATGCGTCCCGAGGAGGCATCACATTCAGACACACACGATCTCAGGACGCATTGAGGATGTGTTGGGTGCATTTGGACTTGCTTCTGGCATTGCATGCCAGAGGTTTTTTGTCTGTAAGAAAGTTAACCATCTTGCCTCCTGCTCGTGCATGGACTTGCATGAGCTAACCTCAGAGAGAACACTATAAAGGTTTGCATGTGAATGTAAATTCCTACAGGGCTGGACAGATCATGACAAGAATATCACAGCATTATTGTCTTCATGTGTCAATAGGTGGCACATAAAGAAGACGAAGAAGTGGATCTCTGTAAGTGAAGGAATCCTGAAGTCAGTTTGCAGTGGGATTACAGAGTTGTTCCTTGCAGTGATGTTGTAAACAAAGACCACAAATAATAAACCACTACAGTAATTAATATGCAAGAATGATGACTGAGCTCAGTGATCCATGTTCAATGACAATGTTGAAAAGAAGAGGAGGTGCTGTCAAATTCTCTGCTGACAAGATTTAGTACTGAGTAATGGAAACCAAAAGACTGCGCGTTCCATAAGAGTACTCCAAGGCTCCTGGGGGAAACTCTGGCGAGAGGATCCATCATGACCTCTCATGACCTTGTATGTTCATGTTTCACGGATATTCCTGTGTGCAGGAACATTGTGTTTGTTAAGTCTGTGGTGCTCTTCTTTTGAAAAACAGCACAGTGAACTGTGCCAAATAGATTTTTCCAAACTGTATATTGTACATACTTAAAATAAAAAATTAATAGACTAAAATTTAACTATGTATTCTGAGCTATTGTGAGGAAGGAAATGTAGGAATGACAAAATAAATATTTTGTTTTGTGAGTATTTATTATGGAATATCAATTAGATAGAGGCATATTGGTGGCATTATAGAATAAATGAAATTAAAAAATGTTTCCATTGTGTAATTTCCATGGTATTTTCAACCGATTGCGTGATGCTAAGACGTGTTATGTTTTCGGTTTTCATTTGACCGAGGCAGAACATTGTGACTATTGGTGTTTGCTGGAAATGTGATCTTGTTGTGAGAAAGTAGTGCACCAATTGGGTGGCCCCCGTTGTCATGACTGGTCCACATTTTCCCACAAACACACTCCACGTTTTGATGAGAGGAGCAGAGTAAGACAGCCTTGCTATGATAGTCAAGAAAATTGACTTTTTTTCAGGGAATGGACATTATTCTAGTACTTGTATTACATTATTATAGAGTCTTCTCAAAAGCTAGAACAAGATCCGACCCTAGTCTCTATTAGCCACACCAAGCACTGGTAGCGCTAGCTACCGTAACAGCGGGAATAGACACGCACCAAAAGCAACCAAGCTGGTTTGACCGGGTTGGCGCCAACGACAACACATTGCTCGTTTGACACACACGGCGGTTAAGTGATCACAGAAACTATTACCGAAAACAGGCACGGTGCCAGGATTTTCTCTCTATCGGTGCTAATGAGGGGCTAGACTAATACGTTGAGGGGCTGAGAAAATAGTTTAATGACTTCAAAGTTACATTATAAGGACGTTTTCAGGGTTTTCTTTCATTAAAAGTAAATATCTACCCGCACTTTGGTCTGGAAACGGTCCACGCTGAACGCACCCAACGGGCAAGCCGGTACATGCGACGACGAAAGTGATTTCTGGAAAATCAAAAACATCGAAACACCGGAAGTCGCTCCGGTGTTTTTATGACCTTTTAAGACGTAGTGTGGAAAATAATAGCTGTTTATTGATTTACTCTTAAGATTTATTTTCCCCTTGTTTATTCTGGATGACACCTGGATGGGCTGAACCGGGGATACCCAGATTTGTGACGTGGCCATAGACCCCCGTGCCTGACTGAAAAAGAGAGCAAGTCCGATAAAACACACGGAAAAAAATGAACCTCCAGGCAGGACAGTATGGAAAATGGACATTCGAGGCAAAGTCAATAATCGCTTCAAATGAGGGTCAAACCACTGATGTTGAGCCTCCCGCGAAGGTGAGCCCTGAAGCGGATAAAAACACTAAAACCGGCTGTGGCACTCTAGCGATGCTGGCTGCGGACCCTCTGACTCGGGGACGAAGGTGCACGGTGCTGCACATCCGTTCCTACCGGAGGATCCTAAGACTGCTTTCGGGAAACAGACAAACAAACAGCTTTTAGCTCTAAATATTATACATACATTTTGTTGGCTTGAGTTTAGCAGGCAGTCAGATGTCATTTTCTGCTTCCCACACCGACAGTCTGCGTTGGTAAAATAAAAAAAAATCAGTCTGGGTTTAAGATCTTCCGTCTGCAGCCCCAGGCGCACCACGCACGTAAACACACTCCGATTCTTATGAGATGCACGTACGACTGTGATCCTCCTAAACAACAACTTAACAAACATCTTAGACCGTGGAAAACGAATAAATGAAGAAAAAAACAATAAATGAATGGAGTTATTGTGCTGCAGCTGCGTCATCGCAATTTGATGACGTCAGCGATATTAACATAGGGTCTGAATGTATGCCTAATTTTGAATCAAATGCTTCCAGACAGTTTATTGAGGCGTTCTTGAGTAGGATGAGGACTTTCTTATCTGTAAGTGCCAGTCTGTTGTTGTGTTAAGATAATTTTGGCTTGTGAAAGTACTAGAAAATGTAGCTTGCCCATACCCGATGCCCTAGCGTTGCCTAAGATTGGACATTATTGTGGGGGTATGCAAAATTGCAAACCCTTGCAAATATTAAGGAGTTTGGGTCTATTTGCGTGAATTTCGAGGCATAATGCAGAGTTTTCTTGATTTTGCAATTTCGTGGAGGGACTGAATACAGACAAAAGTTACCATTTTTGAGGCGAAAAGGCTGCAAAATCTTTCTTTGCCTCATTTATAACAACACTTTTGAATATAAGGCACATATTCCAAAACTGTTTTTTGTTCAGGAGACTCAAGATGTAAAAGAAAACAACATAAACTCATTGAGGATCATTCTTCCGGTAGTGGAATTTGGGAAATATGTAGGTAAAGGCGTGGTCATGTTTTATTTACTCGATATATCACAATATGTCTAAACCATACATGTCAAACTGAAGGCCCGCGGGCAACATGCGGTACAATTTTATCCGCCCCGCAAGACAGTATCTTCTGTATATCAGAACTGGCCCGCCAGTATATTAGACACACACTACTGATACGACAAAGCCCAGAGTGCGCTGTAATAACTGCGCGTTGTCACGTCAATCAAGGAGTCCAAGCGCTCATATCCCCACATCCCCCCGCCCCCTCTTTCTTGACATGTTCCTCAGAGTCCTATGGCTTATCCAGATGAATGTGTTTGTGTGAGTTTACGTGTCCGTGCGTCATAACGCACCACCTCAATGCGCTGAACCTCCCTGAAGTTTGAGTTTTTAAGTAATCCGTTCGCCGTAGACGTGGAAAGAGCGCCTACAAAAGTCCAGATGGAGCTGATCGACCTCCAATGTAGTCACACACTGAGTGCAAAGAGACTCTGATGAAATTACAGCCAAGAAAAGATGCCAAGCATCTGTCCTGACCTAATGTGCACCACAGCAGAGTGAGCTTCAGTGGACACGTTTTCCTTTTGCATTCCCCCCGCTGTAATCACAAGGCAGTCAATAACTGTATGTTTGAAATATAAGCCCATTTTAAACAACTGATGATCGAAAAAGTTCTCATTTTGTTTGTCAGTGTTGTTAATGCAAAAAAGAGTGATTTTAGATGTTTATCATTTTTTTTATTTTACACGAAACAATTAATGCCACTAATGTGTATTTTATTTTAAATTAGGTATTTTATCTGTTTGTTCAATCAACAATTAAAGTGAAATTCAGATGATCAATAATTTGTCAAAATGCGTATGAAAAAACATGGTCAATTTAAGTCTTATTTTTTAATAAATATATACACTGTTTAGCCCAGACAACTTGGTCCCAGTTTTTAATTTTGGCCCCTTCTGTGATTGACTTTGATACCCATTTTTCTAGACTGAAGCGACTAAACGCAGATTAATCCATAACAGATACTTTCAGCCTGTATTTCAGGCTGTATTTCACACTCCGCCTCGCTAGGTAGCAGTATTTCCAGGTAAGGTGGATGTTGGTTTGTCGAACATGAGGAAGAAGGAAACCCTGTGGTGTAGATGCACTGGTGATTGGTTATTTTAAGGAGGGGGAAGTTTGCCGGCGTGGTTGGTAATCGCTCGTCACCATCACACTGTTGTTCCCCGCACGCTAATTTTACTCTTCCCGCTTCTGCGCAGCCCAACCCGGTCAAATTTAGATAGCTTCGCCGTAGTGTGTTTGTGATGTCTGAGTACGGCGCTCTGTCGGCTAACGGGGTAGGCGCTGGGTTGAAAAAGGACGCTTTTGCTGATGCCGTTGAAAGAGCGAGACAGGTACGTGCTAAGTGTTAGCATACAGCGGGACACGCCGTTAGCTACACTAGCTAGTTAGCATAGGTAGCTAAACCAGTTTGTTAGTCGCCGGGCTAGCGAGCTAACCGGCGTTAATACTGACACCTTGCTAACATATTTTGCAGTTTGTGGATAGTGTGAAATTGTGTCTAATATCACCGTGGCTGTAGCAACAACGGCGTTGTATCAAGCTATCGTCCCACCGGCGTCGCAGGGTAAGGTTAGCTGGTTTAGCCGTTGAATTTAATGCTAAACTGGCCGCGGAGTTTTCTCAGCTCCGTAAATGCAACTTAATTGCTTTTACGAATATAGCTGCGCT
Source organism: Brotula barbata (assembly GCA_900303265.1). Lineage (NCBI taxonomy): Eukaryota > Metazoa > Chordata > Actinopteri > Ophidiiformes > Ophidiidae > Brotula > Brotula barbata. Next base: position 41,803 of record OMNV01000983.1, on the reverse strand, counting down.
ATTTCGGAAGGAGGAAAGTTAGTTGATTTGTTCGTGATATCAACAGACAAAACGTGGTTCAAGATGCGTTTGTTGACTTGTAACTGTGTTGTTTGGTCAATAAGAGCGTATAAATGATCACAAGTTCATCTCTTTCTAGATTGCAGCTAAAATCGGAGGAGATGGTGTTCCCCAAATGAGCAACAACGGAGAAGCAGACAGCTATTCATTTGCAGCACAGAAACGATCCCTGGAAGATGCAGGTAAAAGTCCACGCACACGCATGGATTTAAGAAAAAATCTAAAATTGTATTCACTCATGTAAGACTAATTTTCTTTGGTTTTCAGATCAGCCAAATTCAAAGAAGTTAGCATCACAGAATGACAGTGATTCTACACTGTGTAAGCCATGCACTCTCAGCCACACAACCACAGTTAGGGCTGCCGCGATTGTTGAACACAATCGATGACGTCGACGCTGAAAATGCGCTGAAATCAATATTTTAAAGCGACGCATCTTAATGAATTTACTTTTTCAGTTCTTAAACGATTCAATTAAGCATAACAAACGTTTCTCCTCAATGCCAGTACTTAAATGCTGTGCGTATGTCGTCACCTCTTTTGGCCCCAGTCAACGCCGTGTCCGACTCGGTTACAACAGACGAACCCCCATATTTAAGTCAAAGTAGCAAAAACAAAAATGTGCAGTGTACACGTCGCAAAGTTCCATACTACAGAAGCACGAAGAGAAATCTCACAGGCGCTATTTTGGATGATGAAGGTCCTCCAGACACGGCAAACCTACCGTAGTCATGCTTATTAAATTAACATTAGTCGGGAAATCATTTGTTTTTTGTATCGTGCACTGTGCTGTTAAGTTACAGACATAATTTTACAAGCATGCTCAGGATCCTGGTTTACATTTTGTGTTGATAACAATATTTGAGTGGACTCTGAGCTGGACACCATAGTCTTATATGTTGCACTTTGTTTAATGTGCAGACCAAACTTTTTTATTTCAATAGAAACTTGGATTTCTATTAGAGTTGCACTGCTAAACTGAATAATAAGCCTTATTTTTTATTCATATTTATCATGTGTAAGCTACAGTTTGGGCTTGTACTTTAATACGTAAACCTTTATTTACATTGTGTTTTCTGCTGCATTATACAATGGCATACAGCCGTCAAAATAAAATAACTTATGGTGAGGTAGGTTTTGTTTAATGAAAATTAATCATTTAGATCAACTAACAGGTAAAGTAGTCAGCAGCGGCAGCTTTAATCCCAGAGTCCGTTCTATGGTGCTCATCCTCATTTCTTCTGTTGTAGCTATTGGAGCTCAGCTGGCTGCCCTGTCTCAACAAAGGTATAGAATCATTTTCTGTGTTTTTAAACCCCTGGTGCTTACATTTATTATTGTTGAGATTTGATCTTCATAGTTTTTTTAACCTGTCTGCAGTGTCAGGCCCAACTCAATAACAGAAGAGTACAGGGTGCCTGATGGCATGGTCGGCCTCAGTGAGTACATGTTCATACATTTGACAGATACAGATTGAGCATACAGTGTCAAACATGTTAAACTGAACATCTGAAAATGTTTTTGTCTTTGTCCCTGAAGTCATTGGTCGTGGAGGTGAGCAGATTAACAAGATACAACAGGATTCTGGCTGCAAGGTCCAGATTGCGCACGGTGAGCTAGGTGACGACTCCAAACTTTAAAATTCAAAATAAATGCATTCAACAGCTTGTCTTGGGTTGACATATTCATTTTATTAATTTTCAGACAGTGCAGGCCTTCCAGAAAGAAGTATTTCTCTGACTGGACCATTAGATGCCATACAGTAAGTTGAAATTGGTGTTTATAATTAAATTTAAACTGCTTCTCGAGTCTCAGCCCACCAACTCTAGCCAGTTCTTGAAAGGGATATCTTAAGTTTCCTCCTACAGAATAGATGTGTGTCTGTGAAAGAATAATAAGTCTTCTCCAAAGATTTCCATAAAGATCCATATTCATGTATCAAAGTTGGCAATTTCATATTTAGATGAATATAGAATTTCAGGACTACCTTGTGCTTAAGATGGACCTGTGAGGCAACATTATGTGGAAAACCTGTCTCTGTTGCTAGGACACAGTTGGCACACCCCAACTAATGTCTTAACATCAACACAAAACACCTGACATGTAGTATATTCTAGATATCCATATTTTGACTATTGTAACAATTATTGGGATGGCACATAGTCTGGGAGGAAGCTCTGCCCGATAAACATGACATACACAGGTAGAAAATAATTTTCGTTTTGGTGTTGGTATGTCCAAAAGTTTCAAATAAAAGTAGAAATTGGTGGCCGGGTGGCTCACCTGGTAGAGTGCGTACCACAGTGGTGCAGGTTTGATTTCAACCTGTGTGTCCTCTGCTGTATGTCATCCCCTTTCTCTGCCCTGTCCTTCCTGTCCATATCTCTATTCTAGCTAGGATAATGACGCACCTGCCAAAAGAAATCTTTAAATAAAATGAAAAAATTTGCCACTATCAGTTAAAACTATTAAACACTGAGTTTTAGTCACAATGTATTTGCATAGTTTTGAGCCTCTGTTTGATCCCCAGACCAACAGAGAGGCTTAACTTACCATTCAGCATACTCCAGACTGCACATACAGAAAGGCGAGTTGTTCTGCGTGCAGTTAATAATAATAAAAAAGAAGAAAAAGAAAACTCACCAGAGGCCTCACTATCCATTAAACTAGTTTGTAGCCAGTTGTTAGCAACAGTGTATCATTTCTTCCAATGTGTTTTTTGTTTATTGCATGCAATTGCGGCCTTCTGTCTGGCATGTGTCTTAAGAAATTAGATAAGTCTTATTTATAAAAGTGCTTCAAAATATTTAAAGATGCATTGCAATACTGTCTACCTGCCCAAGTCAAATACTCACTATTGTATAGAATAAATTGACCAGTTCCTTGAATGATGTGTTCCTTCAGTGTTTTGTTACCTCACAATAATCAACCGTTTTTGGAATTTGCTTACAGAAAAGCTAAGGCGTTGATTGATGAGATTGTGTCAAGGGGTCATGAGTCGACCAATGGACAATCAGGTTCCATGCAGGAGATGATAATCCCTGCTGGCAAGGCCGGCCTTATTATAGGCAAAGGAGGAGAGACCATCAGGCAGCTTCAGGTGATACTGAGTAGACATGCTTGTATACTAATGGAGAGATTGGGTTAATCCTGCCATGTGTCTAATTGGTGTGTCTTGACTGCTTAGGAGCGAGCTGGAGTTAAAATGTTTCTTATTCAAGATGGATCCCAGCCACCCAACATAGATAAACCTCTACGCATAATCGGAGACCCATACAAAGTGCAGGTATTGCACCCATTTGTTTCTTAGTTGGAAATGTTTTATGCTCCTGTTTACATTTCAGCTCATAGTGTCCTCCTTTTGTGCAAATTTTCTAGCAAGCAAAGGAGATGGTGAATGAGATTCTACGAGACAGAGATCATTCTGGTTTTGGAGATAGAAATGAATATGGATCTAGGATGGGAGGAGGAGGAGGCGGCGGCGGTGGCGGCGGCGGCATCGATGTAAGTATTTCTCGTGTATGTTTAATGTGAAGACAATTTTCTAACTAGACCTACACAATTTAATCACCATTATTTCACTTTTATTTGACTTTTTTCTTTTATGAAACTTGTTGATTCCTGTTTTGCAGGTCGCTGTGCCCCGACACTCTGTGGGAGTTGTGATTGGCCGTAATGGGGAGATGATCAAGAAGATCCAGAGTGACGCTGGAGTAAAGATACAATTTAAACCAGGTAGGTTCTCCCAACATTTCATTTTCATGACTATATATTACGCTTGACACTCTTGTTGTCATATTCTGGATACAGGGATTGAAATAACATATCCACTGTATAAAAAATGCTAATGCACTGTCCATACTTTGTGATAACACAAGAGGTTTTTAGGTCATTGGTGGCACAATTTAACTGTTTTCAATCTAGCATTAATCCAGGCATTTTGATTTGTTTTTTGTGGATACACTGCTGTTGTAAAGGTGGTAAGCAAATGTTTTTTTTGGTATAGGTGCAGCGGGTTGCATGACAAGTGTAAAATTGGATCTAAACTTTTAACAGATCTTAGTGGACTTTGCAATCGCATTTGAAGTTTCATTAGACACAGATTGTGATTGAGCAACTTAGTGCATAGTATTGTTAGGCGGTTACCTGAGTGGATGCACTTGTCTTAATTACCCCGCCAACAGTAATATCTTTTCTCATCCAGTATAACGCTGCTCTAATGTTGGCCGACCAATAATAGAATATATGATTTCGAAGTGATATGCCTCCTACTTCGGGGTTTCTGTAATATTCTTCCCATGCTCCTGGGTTGATAATTGTTCTGGATAAAGGTTGAAATTTGCTGTTTAAGTTGTCAAAAAAATATTTTGTGAGGAAGATTGATAGACTCTAAAAAAGATGTCGAAATATGGGTAGAATAGCCATCTTGAGAGCATGAATCCTCCCAAGAGAGATTGTCTTTATAGAGATCCTTATAATAATGTGCACTTGAGACCCCCAAATATTAAAATTGATTAAATTTAAAAGGTGTTGAAATCAGGGACACACTGAAGTTGTAGTCCTAATCGGCAGTAATTCACTTTTCTAAAAGTTTATTTTATAACCAGTTAGCTTGTTGAGCAGCTCTAACAGGTTTGGTAGACTAGAAGATAGATCAGAAAGACACAGAAGCAAATCATCGGTGTACAGAGACACTTTATGTACTACGGCCCCACTCTGGATTCCTTTGATATTAACTGATGTTGTCAGAGCTATAGCGAGCAGCTTGATTTCCACTGTAAACTTTAAGGCTTTGTTATTAGTACGCACAGCAGCTAGCGGGGAAGCATAAAGAATTTCTCAATGCATCGCCATGTGTTTGTCATCACAGATGATGGTGTTGGTCCCGAGAAGATTGCTCATATTATGGGTCCACCAGATCAGTGTCAACATGCTGCCTCCATCATCACAGACTTGCTACAGAGCATCCGAGCCCGAGATGAGGGTGGACAGGGGGTAGGTTCAGAGTGTTGTCCTTAAAGTAATGTAATTGATGTATGTGTATTAATGACGTACAATACATGTCTTTTCACGGAGTAATGGACAGACCTGAAATATTTTTGTCCTTCACAGGGTCCTCCCGGTGCAGGGATGCCACCTGGTGGGCGAGGACGGGGCAGAGGCCAGGGGAGCTGGGGTCCTCCAGGAGGAGAGATGTCCTTCACCATCCCTGCTCACAAATGTGGTCTTGTAATTGGCAGAGGTGGGGAGAATGTTAAGTCCATTAACCAGCAGACTGGTGCGTTTGTGGAGATATCGCGTCAGCCACCCCCAAACGGTGATCCAAACTACAAGTTGTTTATCATCCGAGGGTCCCCACAACAGATTGACCATGCAAAGCAGCTTATAGAAGAAAAGATTGAGGTATACGCACAACTCTTGCAGAACAAATATGGTACATACAGTTAACCTTCTCCTTTTTTTAACCTTCTTTTTTGACAGATTCGTCCACCACTTGTTGTTTCCTGTAGAAAATTTGAACTCTTACCATATTAAAGCATGCAGTTAAACCAGATGTATGGCTTTAAGGGGTTCAATTCACTTTTGAGTGGTATTTAATGCACACTGAGTGAATTGTCCCCATTCATTTTTAAATTTATAGTTAGTTGAACTTGTATAAAACATCAAAATAAGCAACATCTACAACAACATGAAAGTTAATTGGCAATGAGGTGGTGGGGTTTTTGTTGTTGTTAAGTAAGGCAGTATTTTACCAGGAAAGTGTCACTGAATTACAACTTTCTGTGGTGAGACAGAATTCTAGTGGACATACTGTTTATGAAAGGAAATGAAAAGTATGCTTGTTCTACTATTGCAAGCTACATTAAAACATGTTTGGGGAGAAATGGCTTGGCTGTTAATTGCACAATAGACATATGTTGTTGCGGTGATGCCATCAAATCTCTACAGTAAAATGAGTTTATGATACTCAGATATGCAGTTTTATCACAGTGGCTTTGGTAAGTACACTGGCATGATCTTTTTATTGATATTGGTCTCATCTTTTATAGGGCCCTCTGTGTCCAGTGGGGCCTGGTCCTGGTCCGGAAGGCCCGTGTGGTCCTATGGGTCCCTATAATCCCAATCCTTATAATGCAGGTCCTCCTGGTGGTCCTCCTCAGTAAGTACAATACTTAGAAACCACACAAAGTTGGGTCCATTTAAGGAGATTGTTTCTTGTTATTTAGTATTTTTAAAATGTCCTGATGTATATCCTTTCTGTCAATAGCGGTGGTGCCCCTAGTGGTCCCCAATACTGTTCTCAGGGTTGGGGTAATGCCTACCAGCAGTGGCAAGCTCCAGCTCCACATGACCCCAGTGAGTCTAAGTTTTCTTCTACTTGATTCCATTCAACGTGTCTACTTTTTCCACAACTTACCTTACATTTGATACAATATATCATAAACCCTCGTTTATGATCATTTCATTCATGTCCAAGACATGTTGTATTTCTTCAGTCAATACCAGCATTACACGGTGACCCTGGTCTGATCCTATGCACTAGGTCACATTGAGTTCTAGGAATTTTTTTTAATGTTACTACATATTACTCTGCATTTTCCTGCTGGTGTTGCTCGTAAGCTTAATATTCATATTTTCCCTTGTCCATTTGTAATAAGAATTGAAGACAGCATTTCAGTTTAGTAATTGATTCACTCGTCACTTTCTTATCTGGTCTTTTTCCCCTCACCAGACAAGACTGCAGCAGACCCACAGGCAGCATGGGCGGCATACTACGCACAATATTACAATCAACAACCAGGAAGCGCCATGGCTGGTCAGACACCAGGGGCTCCAGCAGCACCAGGGGACCAGAGCCAAGCGGCACAGACATCTGGGGGTCAGCCAGACTACACCAAGGCCTGGGAGGAGTACTACAAAAAGATGGGCATGGGTAAATTTGATCTGCTTGGCACAAAATTAGTATGAATGTAATTAATGGAGGAAAGTGTAATTGGCCCTTGATATATCCCTCCATTATCCATCCATCCATTAGCTATACCACCAAACTGTTATAAATCAATAAAACTTGCCTAATTGGTATTTAAATTTTCTATATAAAGAGGCTGATTTATTTTATAGAGCATCATTTGTGGCACAAAATGTGAGTTATATTGATTTGTGTGTTTCCAGCCCAGCCTGCTGCCGGAGCAGCAGCTGCTCCAGGTGCTGCCCCCGCAGCAGCAGCCGCAGCACCAGCAGCAGCTGCAGGAGGAGGAGCTGCAGCAGCTGGGGGCCAGCAGGACTATAGTGCAGCCTGGGCTGAGTACTACAGACAGACCTACTATGGACAGGGCGGACAGGCTGCTGCTCCACAGCAGGGACAACAGGTAGCACAAGCATCTACACACACACATAACCATTGTCCAAATGTACATTTATGCCTGGATATGGCTGAAATTCCCAATTAAAAAAATATGAATTAAACAAAATAATGAGTATTTCCAGAAACCTCATCTGTTTTCACACAAAGTTAAAACACAGTTTCAACATAAAGGTATACAGCACTGTCCTTGTGTTTGACATATTTTTGAGAACCTGCAGAAATTGAAGGCATTGGAATATTACAATCTCAAAAGCATGTTGTATTTGGCAAGTATTAATTTTCAAGCACACTCAATCTGTGCATATATTTGTACATCGCCAGACTACTAGTAGGTTTACTTTTATAGAGGACATTTTGCAACATTCACGTCATTCGTACAAGAACAATGATGTATGTGCCAACATATTACACACATCACACCTTTTAACAAGACAAAAAGACCAATAAAATTATATTTTTGATTCTTTTCAGGCCCAGTGAAGATGTTTTGGATGGCTGTGATGGTTCTCTGGACTTGTCTTTTCTGTCACAAGATTCTCTTTTGGCTTTAATAACACATGACCTCAGTTTAATCGCCCATCTCGTCATTTTGCATCCCCAACTTTTCACCATATCTGTTTTTAAAGTCAAAACTGAAGAAAAGGGAACGCATCCTCTTTGTGTACTGAACAAAGCACTAAATATTGACTTCAGTTTTTCCCACACCTCACAACACGTGGCCATTGCAGCTGATCAACTGAAATTGTTTTCAATGTGAAAAAATCATCTTTGCAAATTAGCATAGCTGCATCTGTATATGGACTGAATTAGATAGCTTCTTTTCCCTCAACATCCTGAGGACAGAAAGTGTCAAGCAGTATTTTGAATAGTACAAAATTTATGTTTGTAAGAAATATTGCAATTAATTTAGGTAGTTTTTGTTCTTGCAGTTTTATAAAAAAAAAAAATCATTTTTAAATGAATGCATTCCTAGTGTTTAAGTTGCAGGTGTCTTTTCATCCTGCCTTTTAATTTGTTGTAATTTTTTTAAGGGGGTCATGCATGTCTATAGAGTGTATGATACTGACCTGTTAAAATGTCATGCAAGGCAGCAGTATTAAGTTACTAGCTGTCTTACAGTGGTGTGTGTGCGTGCGCGAATGAATGAGAGAGAGAGAATTTTGGCCCCCTGTTTATGTCCAACTTTATTGTTGGAAGACCTTGGTTTATTTTGTTCAGTCATGTTGATTTTTTTTAATGTTATTTTTACTGCTTGTTTTTAAATACTAAATAAAAAGATTCACAGAACTTATCAGTTTGTTTGCGTCATCGTGATTATATTCATGTTTGTTAAGCTGAAACCTCGAAAGACTGATTCCAAATTTTTGAGTCGGAGCTGTTGAATTACTGACCCGGTTCACGTCCAGGGTCTGCTACTCAGCGGTGGCATCGGAACCATCGCCGGCCCACCTTTGTTGCGTTATTAGATGGACTCAAGGACTGCTTGGTCTCAGCTGTCCCGTGTGGGATTTGCACCAATCGGGGCGGTGCTGAACGCTACGCAAACAACAGCACAGGGAGCGATGGCGCCCAGCTCGAAATCTGAAAAGGACGGCAAACAGAAATCTCAGAGAAAACATAAAGACCATGTCGTCAAGCTTCTCGTGCGAGGGAAGGTAAGCACCGACACGCAAACTATGAGACGCTAGTATGAAATGGTGCCTCAGAAACACTGGAGGAATGCCTCAGAGTGAGCCTCAGTTTTAACCAGCTTGTCTTTGGCAGCTAATAGGTGGTCGGCTAACTAGCTTGAAGGCTAGCTAACGTTCCAACATGTTAATGGGTTCGGATCATAGCGAACAGGCGGCTATATTATGCTACGGAAAGCGACAACAAGCAGTCTTGCGTGGATTCTGGCATCTTTATCTGTCATGGCTTAGTTCGCTAGCGGGCAAGAGGATATCTGGGTAGAGGTGACAGCACGGTGCTAGCGGTGTAAAGCGAATGGCAACAGCTTTAGCTTCTGCTAAACGGCTAAATGCTATGCCGTGAGCTCGAGACCTTTCCTAGCCTTCCAAACATTCTATCACGGAACCATTTTCATGCATAGAAAAGTTACTTATATGGGACTAAATCTACATTATGCGTTACTAAGGGGAATGAATTGGACAGTATTTAAGGTCTTGGCCGTAAATTTCTCTTCAAGTCAGCATCACCGAATGCCGTTGAAATTCCAGTGGACGTTTTGTCCATTGTACCTGTCCTATGGAGTCCTCGAAGGTATCAGTTTATCAAGGTGCACTTGTACGCGGATGAAGCGTTGTGTCAACACACTGCTAATGCCTGAGGCTGCATTTAGTTTAATTTAATTGGACTGCATTTTGTTGAGAGGTTGTTCAAACGGTGAAAAACAACGCATTGTGTATTCTAGTATTCAATGCAACTGTCTCTGCTCTTGTCCTTTCCACAGCTGTCAGGACAGTTTTCTCAACGCCTGTTCAGGAAGCTTCCACCTCGTGTGTGTGTCCCCTTGAAAAACATTGTCAGCGAGGACTTCCTTCGAGCCGGGTCTGTGTTTTTGTTTGTCTCTCTCATTCTCTTCAATGTGTGAAACTTGGGGGGTAGTTGGCACAAAATGTGTCACAATACCTTTCCATAACTGGCATAAGACAATGCCATACATGGCAACAATAACTGTCGTACAAGGTTTCACTGTCTTCTCTACCTTCTGTGAACCTGCCAAACCTTTGATCATAATGCATGGTGGTATTCATGCCTGAGAATGGATTACAGCAATGTGTACGCTTACCTTCTGGGTTACAGACACATCTTTCTGGGCTTCACAAAATGTGGTCGCTACGTCCTATCCTACACCAGTGATTGCGGAGAAGATGATGATTTCTCTTTCTATATATACCATCTTTATTGGTGGGAATTCAACCTGCACCGAAGGCTCAAACAGGTAAAAGAAACAAAATTTACTCACTACCTAAAAATGGCCTCTGAGCCTCAGACATTTCTGTTTTGTTTGATTTTTGGTATGTTGGAGCATTTTTGCTGATATTTACCAGGTTGCAGTAGACAGCAAAGTAGAAGGTAAAACCCTTTAAATGCTACCTCTCATCTTTATATAGGCACTACTGTGTTTGCAGTAACTCCAGAAAGTGTTTTCATTTGACCTTTACCCCTGAAACAATTGCATTTCTATCAAAATACAGGAGTACTATCCTACTGTCACTTCCTGGTGCCTTCTCACGTTAGTTTCCTTCATGGATGTTGCTCCATAACGTGAATTATCTGACAGAATGTTGTGGGGATATACATGCAGGACACTGAACAGAAATAAATTACCCAAAGAAGAAGTATTTTACAAGGTGTTACTATTATAGCATAATTCAGTTCTATCTGAGAATCCAGAAGCAACTTCTATATAAATCACAGATATTTGTAAGGGTTCAAATGCCTACAGATGTAGTAAGGGAACATCAAATATCTGTAAAATGCTCCCAAAAAAAACTCAACGTAATTGATGTATGCCAGACATAATTTGCTCTTAAATGATTGCCTTTTGACATTTGACATCACAGTACTTCAATCCAATAGCATTCATTTTCAGTTTTCTTTTTATTACTAAATCCTTGGAGTTTCAGAACGTTCATGCGACTGTTTCTTTGCTCTCCAGGTCCACCATGTGCGACTGTTTGCAGAAGAGGAAATCTACAGCGACCTTTATTTGACAGTGTGTGAGTGGCCAAATGACCGCTCTAAAATTGTCATCTTTGGCTTCAAGTAAGGGGCTATGAATGGACTGATCAAAATCCTAATCTTTTCTGTGCTTATAGAATGAAAAGTCAGTGAGCATTGATTAAATCTGTACTCGTATGTTTTTACACAAATGTCCCAGCACACGCAGTTCAAGCGACGTTTTGATGAACTTCATGATGAGTGATGAGAACAGTAGAGACATCTACATCACCATTGCCTCCATGCCTCCTCTCAAACCTTGCTCTTACTGCTGTCCAGTTCCTTCAATCTCCACCATACGCACAGGTTAATATAATCCCACTACACACTTCACGCACACAAAACACTGCTGTAAAGCCTGCAGTATGATTCATCTGACATGCCTGTTATAGGGTTGGATGGTAGAGGAAACTCCCCTTTGGCTTCAAAGGTCGGTTCAGAGGCGGTCTGCGCCTGACATAATTTCTAACTTTGTCCAAGGAGGATTCACTTCCAGAGCTGAAGAAGCCCCATACACAGACATTTTTATTTAGTACTCCAGTACTGCCAGACAATCCTGATTCTTGCAGCATTTGGTTGGGGTGAAAGTTGGGTAGGGATCTACGTCTCTCTTAATATGACGATAATTAATGTTATTAGTAAGATATCACCCTTCTCATTTTTATGACAAAGGGATTTTCCCTCCGCCTTGTAATGCTGGCATTTGGAAAAGGTATGAAGACTGTTATCTTCTAACTGGGTAGCTGACCAAGTCAATAGAATCATCGGGTGAACCACACTGTGGTCTGAAAAAACACACAACACACACTCACTCCGTTTTCCTTTATCTTAACCTTGCTGTTTCTTCAGGTGGTGAATGTCTGGAGCATGGCTATGTGCTAAACAGCAGGTACCAGGTGGTTTACCCCTTTCCCACGTTCCAGCCAGCTTTCCAGCTGAAGAAGGACCAGGTTATCCTGTTAAATACTAGCTACTCTCTGGTGGCCTGCAGCGTGTCACTCTGCAAGGGTAATACACATGCACAAATGGCAAAATCCAAGCTCTATCCGTTGTTTAGCACTGGGGTCAGACTGTACAATATTGGGTGTACAGTTGTAAAATAAAGACAATGTAAAGAACAATTTTTGCAGTCTACTCAGTTTTACAGAATGTAATGATTTCAGAGAAATTAGGGCAATGGATTGTCGGAGTATGATCGGCAACATTTGGCATTCATTTACCTTGAGTAGTAGTAATCTGTCAAATGGATCCTTATGGAACCGCAGAACAGCATTCATGGAACATAGAAAAGCCGTTATAAGCCACTCTACACGGAGTTATAAGTTTAGTTTCATACCAATGTTCACTGTTGCATATAAGTGTTTTTCTGTGATAAATTAACCTTTAACGGCTGCATTTCTTTTGCATTGCTATCCCATAATACCATCCAGGTGCCTTCTTGTGTCGTTGCCATCAATATAGCATAACAAAGCTAAATTTGGGAAGCGACCAGGTATATTTAGCTTTTATTGTTGCCTGCATATATTTGTGTTGTAATTTGAATAACAGTTATATGGATCCACCACAGTTTGGGCTGTTCTAAACAGGAGGATTTGGCAGTGTCACTAGGCAGGTATACCGAGTGAGGAAAGGCCAAGAATTCTGAAATGCTAATATAGAATTTGTTCTCACAGATCCTTAATCAGATCCATTAAGTCAGTACTAGAATAAATGTCTGAATTAGTATTCCTGACCATTTTCGTTCCAAATAGTGCTCATCTGTTATGAAGGCTGTATATTGGACTGATGAATATGAAGTTGCGGTGCTTGACGATGCTATGTTTTTATATTTCTTTGTCAGGTGCTGAGGGCCAGTCATCTCATGTCCTCTACACAAAGAGAGCAGCTCCTGTCTCAGGTCCAGCCCCTGCATCTGTTTCTTCCACCTCATCGGCCTCCTCTTCCTCGCTACTTCAGGGATCCCCAGATAGCAGACAGCCCTCCAGCAGGCCTCCCCCTTTTCCCTCATCACCGAGCCAGTCACAGGCAGCTATACGAGCCCGCGAATTTGCTGCTGACCTCTTCAGGCGAGCTCAGGGAGGAGGTGGAAGAGAAAATGAAGGCCAAGGGGAGACTCAAACAGAGGCAATGCACAATTCAGTTTTCAAAGAAATATCTGTAGAGACTCCAAAAAACACAGACGGCTGTAGAGAGAGACGGGAAGAGGAGGCGAGATGGACTAATGTACCACACACATCTGCGTCTGTTGGGAGCCACAATTTGCCACAGAGTCAGCAAGGAGAGATGACGTCTACTGCCTCTTGCTCTTCATCTCCTTTGTCCCCTCCGACCCCACCCTCTTCCACGTCCCAGGAGATGGGCCCCAGTGAGCCCGGATATGTCAATTACACGTGCCTGCACTATTGCCTCCAGCAGCCAGGGGCAGCAGAGCAGAATGTAGGAGGGGCTGGAGGTGAGAGAAGAAGACATGGCCTCTATGTAGGAATGTAGGTGCGATCAGCGGAGATAACTAGATTGCAGCTTTATGGGAAAATTCAGCTCTCTGTATCCAGTCATCACATATTGGCAAAGCCTATCGAATGAACAGAGAAACATATTCTGTAATACATACACAGTACATACAGCAAATACATAATACCGGTGAGTGATTGCATTCATCTTCCGAGGCAACTCAATCACTCAATCACTGAGCCAAATCTTCATAGGTACATAACATACTTCTCTATTCATCAGCTTCTTAATCAGAATTTGTCATTTTTGATCGCATACACCCCAAACACAGGGGAATGGGAACGCTAGTTACTGGCCCATTTATTGGTCATTATTAATAAAATAATTGACCAAGGAATAACGTAATTGATCATAGAATGATGTGATTCACCGATCAGAATTGCGTATTTCAGAGAGCTAGTTATAGTTTTATAGATGTAGTTCTTTTAGTTAATAGTAAGTATAATATAAACACTCCTTTGATACAGGTTGTTACAGGTTAGCAGAGTAATGATATGTTGTTTGTTATCAGCCTGCTACCTGATGGCAGATATTCAAAAAAATATCGGGTAATGTTGGCTGTTGTTTAGAAAAAGAGATCTCAAACATCAAGTCTGAAGCTTCTTTGGTCTTTCTAGGTTATGAAGACGATAAGGTCCAGCTGCCTTTCACAGTCACTGATCTGAATGGACGTAACCTGCAGCTGGTCACAGGGCCCCATAACGGACAGGTTTGTTTTCATCCTACTCTACCTGTGGCTGTAAATATAGAAACAGTTCTGATTGGAATAAACAGTGGGAATTCATGTTTGCTCATAGAACCAGAGGCGTTGGAAGAATTGTGTGCAAAGGTAATACATGTCTTTTGTCTTGCAGAGTGTGTGTGTGGAACAGTTGACTCTGGACTTTGAGTATCTTATCAATGAGGTGATCAGGAGTGATGCGGCCTGGGCCTGTCAGTTCTGCTCCTTCAGCGACTATGATGTTGTGATATTGGAGGTGAACAGAGGCATACACACAAACTGTACAGTCACACACTGGTTGTTTGTATGTGTTGTTACTTCCTATTTGAGAACTAAAGGACTGTGGTGTTCCTGTATCTAATGTTCTTCAGGTGTGTCCAGAGACCAACACTGTGATGATCAACATTGGTCTGTTACTGCTAGCCTTCTCCACCCCAGAGGAGCACTTCAGGTACCTGTCCACCTCCCGTTATTAACTATCCAGTGTCCACTATCCCTTCTTTCTGGCTGTTGTTTTGAATTATTGTTTCACTAACTATGTTTCCATCCATTCCTAGACTTGTTTGGCAAACAAATCATCATATGGGAAATTATCAGTAACATTGTGCGTGCTTGTGCGTGTTTGTCTGTGTGTGTGTGCGAGTGCTGCCCAGGAAAAACAGAAAAAACTGCATTATCTCTTTTAAATCAACCAGTGTAATGTCTCTGTATTTCAGATATCGGATAGATACTTAACAATGGCCACAGTAAGACGTGGTTTAGCCTTTGGAGTACTTAAACTCTACGTGGCAGAAAAAAAACACACTTTTCTGTAACGACTTTGATAAGTTCTGTTATTTGTGTCATTGAATCCAATGTTAGTTTAGCTCATCAAGTTCATACAGGAAGCCAGTATGATTCACTTGCCTAATGATCCTCTCCATGGCTGTGAGCTTTATCTTTAGAATTCGAGGAGGAATAATATTTAACACTGGGAAGGCAAAAGTACAGAATGTATGATATTCACCACCTTTTGAATAGAAAATGTTGATTAAAAACATTTGGCAATAGATGGGTTAATGTCATCGTGCACAGCATTTTATTGACAGTAAGCCAATTTGATGGAAAGGAGCTGGAGGCAGCCGGATTCACCCATTTGACAAAAGTATACAAAATGTGGATGGAAACTTGACACTGTACTCCTGTCTTCAGGAACGTGCACAGATGTTTGCTGCCCCAGTAATTGTGTTTTTTTCATTATTTTTGTTTACAGGCCAAGTACTTACCTTTCCAACTTGCAAGTCAGCTGGGACCTTAACACAGGAGTGTGCACCACTGTTGGTGTTGGTGAGCTTACAGAGGTCAAAGGTCAGACAAGGTGAGGAGCTGTTGGCACACCTTCACGTGTCCATTCCAGACGCGTCAGTCTTTGTTGAACTTTGTGTACTTCAGTTTTACGCATGGTGTCTGTCTTTGTCCCTGTCAGTGGGAGTGTGTGGAGTTCTTACAGGAAGTCCTGTGTGGACACGGTGATGAAGTGGCTGGTTCCGGAAAGCAGCTCCCGCTACATCAATCGCATGACGAATGAAGCCCTGCACAAAGGTGAGTTACATGCACGCGAACGCACACAGGCACACATGCATACAGTGTACTTGTGTCTCCTACAAAACTTCCAGTACAAAACTTACTTACTTACATTACAAAACAAAGCTCAGATGTGCTGTGTTTTTGGGGAAGATGTCCCCTCATCCCTGCTTCAGGACTTGATCACTAAGTTATCCATAGCTGGTGAAAGGTATTTGGACAAACGAAGTGGCAAACCTATTTACTATTGACTCCTTGCTTCTAGGAACTTTAGCAAAGTCCAATGAGCAGCGTATGTACCTCAAAATTAATGATGAATATAAAAAATAAACATTGCACGTGTTTGCTGATATTGATTTACAATAGCACCCAAAGTATTCATTATTTTCTGCTAAAAGACAACCATGCCGTGATGGAACCTGCTGTCCTCCTATGAGATGCTTTGTTCACCATTTTCAAAATTTCGTGTTGGTGAATCCAAATGGAAAATTTGGATTCATTTGGATCTGACTTGTCTTTTTGCTTGTAGGCTCGTCCCTGCAAGTGTTAGCAGACAGCGACCGGTGCACCTGGATTGTCTTATGAAGAAGGAAACACGACTGCAAATGTCAAGGGAACACAAATATACACACATTCATGTCAACATTGCCTTGTCTCCAGTGCCTGACCTTAATGTGGGGTAACTGCAGACGTTCAGTAACAGTTATTGCACCTCTCCGGTTGAAATTCTACAAGTGAACAAACAATGCATAGGTCAAACACCATAGGTTTTTTTTAGGTGTTCTCTATTCAATTGTTTTTTGGCAATTGTGTACTGTATTAATGCTCCAAAAGCTGGACTGAACAAAAATGTAGTTTTTGGTGGTTGTTCTTTTTTTTATATACATATATACATAAAGGTGTAATGTTACACTTGTGTACATATTTGTAAGTGGTTATATGCAGTAACTGCACCTGTGTATTGTTCACACGGTGACTGCACCCATGGAATGAGTGTGTATGACTGGGTTTATTGATCCATGTCCAACATGTATACAACCATTCACCAATCACACTGCCTCTGGACAAGATGTTCAGACCAGTGTTGATAACTTGTGGTTTTCTTTTCTTTCATAATGAAACTAAAGTCAACCAACTGGTGCTTCACATCTTTTTCCTTTAATATGCTTTGTCTAAGTTGTAGGTTGTTGTAGTGAGCTGCTTAGCTGGTTGACATCTTGTATGTTTACAAGACTGGAGATGAGAGTATGTTCTATTGGGATATTTTTGTTGAAATAAAATGTTAAAAACATAAAGTAAAGTCTAATAGGCTGGCTGCGATCAGAATGGGACAGGTGTTTTGCAGTGTAGGTGCTGTGAGATCATTAAGAAACAGTTCTGCCACGTGTTTTGAGAGAAATCACATCCTTTACGTCAACAGTGAGAATAAAGCTTCAAACAGTTCACAGATTAAGTACAAAGGACCTCATTTAAAAGTGGTTTAGCAGCACAAGCTAAGGACATAATCAAACTTGCAACCGTTCTGATAGTGGCATTACATTTTTTATGTTTTCATGATTTCTGGCCTCATGCAAAGATATTGTTTGATGCAAAATGGGCAGGCAGATTCCCCTCGGATACATCCAACACTTTCAAGAAGAGGCAGCGATCACATTTTTTTAACACCCAACACATCATAATATAAACATAGGCTCTTGCCACTACAGAAGCTGGTGGCTGAGCGTTTGTAAAGGGCCGAGAGGTTTGGAAGAGTCATAAAAATTTACCATGTTAACATGGTTGGTCCATTTCCACAATAAAAATATACTTCAATAATCTGGGTAGTGGACAGTGGACATAATCACAACATGTTTCTTAAGGCAATAATGGTTAAACAACATTCAAATTTTGGATATATCACAATGTTCACAAAAGGTATATAATAAAAGTTACTTTTAATACGTTCAACATGCACAACACAAAGAAAAGTGAACCCCTTGGTACTACCTGAATTTCTGCATTAATTACTCAGCAAATATAGTCAAATCTTCACCTAAGTCATAAGACACTCAAAACGTGTGAGTTGATCAATAGGTACTTGATTTTGCCAGACCACTACACAAACACCAAAACCTCACTCCAACTGTGAGGCTGCTGTGCTTGTGCCATTTTACACAAGAACACAAGTAAATCAATAGAGCGCAAAATCCATGCTCACCTTATTTGTGCAAAATCAAGGGGAAAAAAGCTGATTGACCAATCAAATCTTTGTCACTGAATTTCAAGTGGGGGGGGGAAATGCACAATTCAAGCATAAATTCACAAAAATGATTTCATTTTGTGAGATTGTCAAAGTAACACTTGAGGAAAATAAATGGAATTTGTGCTTGAAACGGCTTAATTACCATTCAGACCTTAATGCGAAGCTAAGAAAAATAGAAAATTGGTTAGTGCATTAGTATACAGGGGTCACATACTCAGATAATAATCAGAATGGTGTATGATAATTGTTAATTATCAAATTAATTAAACAAATGTCTTCCAGTTTGCATAGAATACCTGATAATTGTTATGACTTGGATGAAGAAGATAATTAATACAGAAACCAAGGTCAGTCCAAAGAGTTCAACTTTTTCTTACGCCTGGTGCTGCTTTTCTTTTGATACTCACAAGATAATCTACCTTTACTTTACAAAAACGTTTGACATAAAACGAGCATTTTTGCTCATACTGAGGCTGAGGATACAACAATCTAAGTGCTGCTGATTGGCAAAGCTGTGGCTTTTTTGTGTGGCGCATCCAATATGTTGCGCTGAAATATAAAGGTCTGTGTGTTGGTGAGTTATATTTTGTGTATGTGTATGCGTAGGTGTGTTTGTGTAAGAGTATGGCCTTGAAAAAATGTTTAGATGGAAAATGGATTGATGAATAGCCAACTGGGTAGACACGTCGTATCATAACTGGACAGTTACCATCTAAGGTTCACGTTACAAAAATTTGGTAACAACACCAAGACTACCTCACAGAACCATCATTTATTAATTCACTGTTACAGAATATATAGGATGGAAGCTTCTTTCACCATAGAATTTTCTCATAAAGGCACAGGGTATCTGTTAGTTGGCCCAAATTAAAAAGATCAGAAAAATTATAATTATGGCATCCATGATTAGCTGTGAAAATCAAAATCCATGAGGCTAAAAGTCACAGGGGAGCATCGTTCCAGATGCTACCTTCAGAGAAAAGAAACATAAAATCATATATGAGACATTATTAATCATTAATGTCCAGTTCTACTGCATAGTCACTGCGTAAAAGGCAATGTTTTTTGTTTTTTTTGTATATTATAGAATACTGGAGGTCAGTGGTTAAAGCAGGACGGGGGGGGGGG
>OMNV01000983.1:10161-22469 GCA_900303265.1 Brotula barbata | reverse complement strand
GGGGGGGGGGCTTTAAGAGTATAGTGTAGGCTGGATCTGATGATTCCCTCTCCAGGTGATCTGGGGAGAAAATACCTCAAACACCTCTGTTTTATACAGAAAGGGTGACTTACGACTCCAAGCCACTGAATAGGTAGGGCAGCAAAGGCACAAGGGGTAAGGGAGGGTTGTAATGGATCAGAGAATGGCTGCACAAAAATACAAAATAGGCAAGGGTTTGATTCCTCCCATTGCTCCTCAATGACACAGATACAGACACCCACACGGTCAACATCTGTTTGAAAACCAGGCAAGAGGAGGGGCAGAATGAGATGATGTGGTTTTAAGCTTTAAGAAATTGCGCGCGTGTGTGTGTGTGTGTACTTATGTGTGTGAGAGCATGTGTTTTACTAAGGTGGTGTGCTGTGTGTCTCGGCAAGAGTGTGCAGATTTAAACTGGTCCTGGGCTGCTTGGTTGGTGGCTCCATGGACTCCTCCTCTTCAACGACACTCAGGGAACTGGACTGTAACACA
This sequence comes from Brotula barbata, assembly GCA_900303265.1. Taxonomy (NCBI): domain Eukaryota; kingdom Metazoa; phylum Chordata; class Actinopteri; order Ophidiiformes; family Ophidiidae; genus Brotula; species Brotula barbata. The sequence continues at coordinate 21,956 of OMNV01000983.1, read as the reverse complement.
AGATCTCCAGATTCCTCCTCACTCTCCTCATCCTCCTCCTCCTCTTCCTCATCTGACGGGGAAATGTAAGTCAAATACAGAATTCATAATGACACACGCCAGCAGTACGTGAGGAAAAGCATTGGGTGTAGTTACCTTTCTCCAGATCTGAAGAATTTTGGTTCTTGACAGCACTTGCAAACTGCGAGACAATTTGGGAGATTTATGACATTTAGTATCAAATTGCGATTACACTGTGTGTGTGTGTGTGTGTGTGTGTGTGTGTGTGTGTGTGTATATATACATACTTCGCCCATGACAGCAATGGGTGTCTCTCCTTTAGCCTGGGCCACTCTGTGTTCTATCAGGTAGTACATGTACTCATCATACAGCAAGCGGATCAGGTGAAAGGAACCAAAACTGGCAGCGCTGCGCAGAGTCAGGTCCCTGATGACCATAGAACTAAGAGAGAGGAGCGCATTAAGGGCATTTATCTTCACCCATCCATTTTCCATGCAGGCTTATCATCTTCCAGACCGGAGCCTATCCCACAGGAGGCCGAGGGTACAACCCAGACAGGTCGCCAGTTTATCATAGGGCTACACTGAAACAGACGCCTTAATCACACATTCACACCTATGGTTGATTTAGTTACTCCAATTCATCTAAGCTGCATGTCTTTGGGGTGGGAGGACTCATGTAAAACCAAATATTTTCTCAGGTAGAAGAAGTTTCATGCACTTTTTTTTCTCCTTTTCTCTCTCTAATTCCTGCCCCTCACCTATAGAAAGACCAGTTGAGCAAGAAGACCTTGGCTGCTTTTGGCAGGGCGGCAGGGTTATTTTCGTAGGGTTTCAGGGCTTGGGTGACAACGCCATCCAGCCAGGTAGCCCACTGCTCCAGGGAGTTCTGCTGCTGCAGGGTCTGCTTGAAATCTTGTTCCAGACGCTGGACCATACGGTCTTCACACTGACAAACCCAGGATGCCTGTTCCTAGAAGATGGAAGGGGGTGGGGTCATTAACTTGAAAATGTGTGCACAATGGTTGTAAACAAGAGTGAGACAGCAGTGTTTACAGACCTGTACATTAGTGAAGTCAACCCTGTTGAGATCAGACAGCATCTGGTTTATCTGGGCTGAATTCTGGAGAACGGCACGAGCTGCCTGGGCTAGGTGGTTCAGGCTGGTGTAGCGGCGGAGCGTCTGGGAGAATGAACTCACACACACCACCTAATGGAAAGCATGAAGGGAGACAGGCTTTTTTTATTTCATTTTAAACGTTGGTGCCAATGTAAAATTCAAATGCAGCAATTTTTACCATTTTATCATTAAACTGGCACAGAAATACCTTTATGCGGACCATTTCTTCAGGGATATTCATCATGGCTGCAGTCAACCAATTTTCCAGACTCTTGGCAAAGTTACGGATGGCCTGAGTTAAGGCACCTTGGTAGAAAAAGAGGAGAGGTCAACACTATGCAGTGTTCTGCTTGAATGCAATACAAAGTATTGGGAATTGTTCGGAAAACCGGATCGTACATCATTTAATCGTCCTTAACAACTTACTAGGGATGGGCCTCAGTACATCTGGAATGAGGATCTCCACCAGAGTCTGGTAGAGAACGTTGTCACACTCTCTCGTCCAGCGCAACACCGGTTCAAACTTACACAGCACTACCAGACACGATTTAGGCAAACGCTTTTCAGACTCGTTGTGCCTGGAAGACAGCAGAAGTTATAGTTATGATCATATGTGCAGTTGCTGTCTATTGAATTAATGCACATCTAAGGACACATACAGCGGTACTGCATGTACATGAGTGTGTGTGCTATTATTTCTTTCACAGGAGTTTGTTTGTGATACTTACAGGTTAAGTGATTCTGTATCATTGCTCTGGTTGAACCTCCAGAAGGATTTCCATAATGTCTCCACGAGAGTAAACTGAAGGTTCACCATCACATCGAGAATGGCCTGCATACGGATGACAACACAGAACTTTATTGACCCAGGATTTTCAACAAAAAAGGTACACAGCAGACAGAAAAAAACTTAACTGTTCAAGTCGCAAGGTCACCTAAAAGTGTGGTGAATGAGAAAACACCAAAAAGATAATTGAGCAAGCCTGACCTCCTCTATAAAAGGAGCAATTACAGCTCTCAGCATAAGTATCCTGTCTTTGAGGCCCCCCTCACCTCACAGTGTTCTCTGTAGAGCGTCTGAAAAGCATTGAGGTGTTCCAAAAGGATCCCATCAGGCAGGTTTCGGTCTTGCAAATCCATGTCCACGAAGTCTGGCAGAGGCCGTGATGCCTCTACACAAGGTTACAGTGGAGAAAAGGAAGAGAAACACAGGGCAAGTAGAATTCATCATCACAATTCACTAACACTGAGGTGTGACTTCTGCAAAGACAGCCGAGTTCATTTAATTTTGCTTATTTAATTCTGAGTGCAACGTGAAGCTTTAGGGTCAAATCCATGTCATCACTAGAGCGATGGATTAAAGTGTAGAAATGTTCCTCACCCAGAAACTGTTGGTAATGTTGAACCTGGGCTGAAATATCACAGAGTGCCGCTCCCTGCTGCTGACCCGTCCCTCCTGATATACCATTGGTGATCCCATGTGCCTTCTGCACTGGCTTTACCCTAAGGACAGACAGGATTGGGTCGGATTACTTTGTAAAGTAGTCAGTCACTGAGTACAAATTAAATGGCTATTTTTGTAACATGCTCCATTGGATTACAAGAAAAATGTAAACATAAGAATGTCTTTTCTTTTCTGTTGAATCTGGCCTTAACAACTGGTCACAACGTATTACGTGGCTGTAGTGCACCTTGTTCATTGTAGAAACACCTGGTCAACTTTGCTGTATGAGTATAGCACAAAAAAGGACCTGATTTGCCTAAACCAAACATTTTGGAGAACCTTTTGAAGTCAGGTCACCATGAGTATTCCAGTTGTACTTGTTGTAGATAGTTGTGTAACTATTTGGTTGTGTGGCCAAAGTTTCTTTTTTCAAAAGAAATACTGAATGTACTTATGGATACCTGTTTTTCTGTGCAAAGGGTTGCTGCCTCATAGCCATGTGCTGTTGCTCATCCATCAGCCTGAGCAGAGGAGAACTAGATTTGATCCTCAGACCATAGTAGTGGTACTTGGAATTCCCTCTGAAACACACAAAAAAAATATGAAAATAACCTGGACTCCTGGTGTGACACGATGTGAAACCGTGTGTCTATGCACGCCCTCATACCTGGTCCCCAGTCTCCGTGTACGTAACCCCATGAAGACAGATCTGATGAGCTTGCCAAAGGACGCAGCATTGACAGGTTCTAGTTTCTGCTCCTGGCAGTGTAGCAGATAGTGGTAGTAGAGAGTGCAGCGAGGTAAACTCACTCCCTCTGCCCCCTCATAATTATCAAACAGCCATTGCACCTGCAGAAGACGGATGATCATTTAAACGGCCCGTGTCACTGAAAGAGATGACGACCAATGCAAACTCTGTAAACTCTGCTGTACTCACAGTTGCAGGTGGGGCACGAGAGTTTGGGCTGGAGTAACTCTGTGTTCCTTCTCCTCCTGCTCCTCCTCCTCCCAGGACATAGCCTCCTTGAATGACATAGCCCCCACCACCTGAAGTTCCTCCGCTATTGGTTCCTCCGGTTGCCACAGAAACAGGCTGCGAGGTCACAGATCCTGTGAGGTCTGACTCAGAGCTGGGCGTAGCCTCATAGTAGGTAGAAGAGGAAGTGGGAGGAGTCTGGGAGAACAGTGGTGAGTCGGAGTAGGGGTAGTTGCTCGATCGGCTGGACGGGTAGAAACATTTTGGCAGTGACATATAACAGCATTGTGTGCTGCTTCACCTTTAGCGGTTAAAGGTGTGCGTGTGAACACATTCAGCCAAAACATTTGCTCTCTACTCACATGGTGGATGTGGTGAAAGTTGTGTCTCCGGCTCCATCCACATACTGCACTTGGCCTGGGTAAACATGTTCCACCTGGATGGGTGACAATGCAACTCAGTCAATATCAACACATTTGTTAAGTAAACAGTGTATAGTTAGAAATGCTACTGGCCACGATGACTTGATATTTGAGACAAATGGGATTGGAAAAAAAAAAACTGAATGGGATCAGAAAAAATAGTGGAAACACTGTGCATCATACCTCCTGGTTGATGTGCAGGTTGTTGATGTGAGCTGTCTGATTCCTCTTGGCCGCTTGTGACACTGCTTGCAATACAGACCTCTGCTGGTGAATTAAGCACAGAGTTTAAGGATAAAGATCATTTTTTCTGCCTCAACCGACTATAATTTGGTACAAAGTGGCCTATTTATGGAGTGTGTGAGTGTGTGAGCGTTAATGTTTTACCTGTGGGGTGGTTTGTACTGGCTGAACAACCTGAGTAGGAACACCAGGGGCAGGTGGGCTGGAGTCTGACAGACTGTCACTGGAGTGAACTGAACCTTCTGGGTATTGCAGAGAGAGAGGGGGAGAGAGAGAGAGAGAGTTTCAGATTTAAACAGGCCGACCCAGACAACATACCCACCATCAACACAATATCTCAGTACTCACGACATAATGCTTCCAATCCGTAAAAACAACCACCGCAGAACATCCTACAACGAGGGTTCTTTGTTACTCATCACAAGAGAGAATGAGGTGAGTGTCTCTCAAGCGCTCCTTCCGTCCTTATATCAGAGGGACAACCTTGGACAGCTAATCTCCCCAGATGGAGAGAAATCCCTTCATCTTGTAAACATGTAGATCAGATGAGAAAGGGACCAAATACTCATGGGAGGATGGAGGGTGGGTGGTGTAAAAGATTAAATTTGTTTCCTTGAACCTTTGATGAAAATACCTTTTCACTCTGATTTCCTGCTCTAACTGCTATTAACGTTTTTGTTTTGCCATGTTTGGAATTAGAAGAACCATCCCAGGACAACATGTGATAGAGGCCAGCTGGGCATATGTTGGGTTTTGATTGTATATTTACTCAAAACCATAAATCTCTAAAGGAATATTTTTGTAAGGGAACATTTAGATTTTTTCTGGAACACTCACTTGTCACAATTTCTAGTAGACGAGGCATAACAAACATTTTTTTATTTGTATGATTATTCTTTAAGATTTAGACTCTCCATCTGAAAAAGGAAGTGTTCCATGATTTCAAAGCTACTTCCTTTTATTATTGTCTTTGTCAGCTTCCTTTGTAGTCATATTTCATCAGTTCTTCCTGTGTCTATATCGTGGGGGCGTTAAACTATTTTACAATATTTTAAAGTATTTCTTTCAGTGACAATGACAAAAAAAGTAACAACCCGCCCCACACTTTATAATACAGTATTTGTCCTGATCCATGCATAAAATTCAGATTTCGATAAAAATATTTGTTTTACAAATCATCGACCTACATTCTTGCACGTCTATCCATGTTTTGTTCACTTTGCCACAAAACTAGAAAGAATAGAGTCAAGTCAGAGGAGCTGGAGTCAAATTTATGTTTTATCTTCAGGTTAAGATATTCTTACCATCAGCTTGTATTGCAATAATCATGAACATTCATTGTTAGCAATGATATTTGTTAGATATAAGCACTTCTGTATTATTTCTGCTTCCCAAAATTTAAGATCTTTCTTTTTCAATTACTGCAGTTCTTCAAATGTTAATCAATTCTCTGCATTACGCCGTTTTATGGTTTATTGTTACCTCTTTGCATAATATTTCCTTCCTTTCTTGTGCTTGTTCAAGGCAGTATTGTAAATCGAAACTGTGTGTATTCTACTTTTTCAGCTTCAGACATCTGAAAACAAACATTTACCTTCATAGTTGCAGATGCTGCTACAAAGTTATGCTTTATATTAAATTGGATATCAGTAGCATTCATCTAATCTGAATCATTCCAGAATCATATTTTCATTTTTTCGCAAATATGTGAAAGTTACCAAAATACAAGAAACATAAATCAAGGTAAGTGCTATGCTTACCACTTGATTGTGATCTGTGTCACTGTGCGGAACAATACCTACAATTGTCCTTTGTTCATAAGTATGATGATAAAATGTCTCTGCTGTGTCATTTGCATTTGAGATACTTATTTATAAATGTTATTTTATTCATCTGGCGTTCGTTTCAAACATTTTTTTTAAATTACACCATGAGACTCATCTGGCCAGCTATTCAATGGCTTGGGGAATTGGGGGTTTTATTCATGAAGCTTGCTTGGTTTCAGTTCTTGTGGCTGTGTGACAAAGCACTCACCTGAAACCACCGTGTCGCTGAGATTTTGCAAATGTATTCACTTGTTGTGTCTTATCTGTTTAATGAATGAGACTAATACATGCTCTGTTGCAGTCCAGTGGGCTAATAAAAACTGCTCAACTGCAGTGAAACATTAACGCCTTGTCTATGCTATGCCAAGTTGGACTGGATAGCTGTAAAAAGAAAAAAAAAAAAAAAAGCTCAACACTTGTTTTTGCTTTAACCTTTTCCAGATTTCAGGGGTGTGTAGGTTTCACTTAAGTACTTAAATGAAACACGTCCTAGGCTTGCAAGTCTCTCTGGTTGAGAGTGCGGTGTTACTCGATATTCACAGGCAAATATCTACAAATAGACCGCCAAAAATAAACACTGTACAGATTAACATCAGAGCTGGGTTCCGTTCTCCTTCATCAATTCATTTCGTCACTCATTTATTCTTGACAATCCGTGATAAGCCGCATTTTATAACTGTTATTGCTGGAAGTGGTTTATAGTTTGTTAACCACAGACATGACCTTAAAATACCACAGGTACACCACATTGGGCGTATCACATAACACATTTAGAAATTCAAGGTGTGTGGCAAGATATCACACTGCAAACTCCGTATTACAGCATGAGCAGGGTGTGCAGCAAAGAACAAGAAAAGTCAGATTTCTATGCAGCCTAGCAACAGAATGAATTCATCGGAATATTTTGTTCTCACAATGTAGCCACTATCAAACCAGATCAACTAATTAACTACGTTGGTGGATTTCACTCCCTGCTGAACTCGTGTCCCTGACAGTTTTCATTTATACATAGTTGTCCTAGCGAATCGGGGCCTATTTTACTAATGAGACGCTATCCTGTTAGTAGAACAAATCAACCGCCCTCTGAAATCTGTGGATCATGACAGAGAACTACTGAATAAGCTGCGCATCACCATCAACACTGACAACTACTACATCTGTCATTAAGCAGGATTAGTACTTGTTGTCCATCAGAGTCCCCTGTGCTGTGTGCTGACGTTGAATCCATTACTGTGGTACATACAAATCTGTTGGTGTCACACTGAGATCCAGGCCTACAGCTTACAGCATGGATACGCCATAGATAGAGAGAGAGTAATTGAGACTTGCTTTACGTGGTAAATTTAAGGTCATTTTAAAGCCAGTGTATGGTATGAGTCATTTGTCACTCACCTGTGACAGTTACTATGATGTACTGAGGCGAGCTGTTCTGACTCTTCTGGATATCAGTTGCTACGTAATGCTGAGTGGGAGTGGTCAAAACCACAGCTTTCTGGCCCTGTGTCTGTGTGGGCGGGGCTTGGGAACACAGGGCATCCTGTCCTTTTTTTGAGGCAGCAGCTGATTGGCTGGATGATGCAATGCTTCCAGAGGTTGGTGGAATCTCAGACAGGAAGTGTGCAGTCTTAACGGATGAGGGTGTGGTGGCAGCGGGTGTTGCTATGGTTACTGTGTTGGCCTGCTGAGGCTGAAGGTCTTCTGAGTATCCAGAAGTTGCCATGGCAACAAAAGCTCTGAGGCACTACTTCTGTGAACAAAAAGGCGATGTAATGAAGATGGGATCAATGCACTCAACATATCATATGACATCATATCAGACACACACACAAGCGCACACATATATACTATGATATATATATACATATACTGTATATATATATATATATATAAACCACCTAAGGGCTATTTAGTCACACGAATTGTGGTATTATGTCAGCGAAAATCAGTTAAAGCCAGAGAGAGTAAGCGAGAGGAAATCTCTGAAGAAGCAGAAGTCGAGCGCTTTCCTGTTTGGCTTCAATGTGAAAATATCATGTAATTAATATTAATTTAAGTACCAGGAATAGAGAAGTAAATCAAACTACCGCAGTTTATTGATTTGGTCTGATCCGACCTAACATGTGAACAATGATCAAGATGAAATAAGTAAATATACATGCAAATATGCTACACAAAGTGCACGGTACTGTCATCTGGAAACGAACTCAAGCTAATAACTAGATGCACTGACAGTAAGGTTTAAGGTCCATCCCACTCCAATTTAAGTCACTCCTGTGCAAACAAGACAATCAGATGATCATCCAGCACACCGTGTACACCAGAGACATTAGCACTATTCAATGTCAGGCCAAAAACTTTTTCGAAGTCACAAAAAGATCACCAAACGCATTGTGCTCAGATTCCTGTGATTAAAACGCGTGTGCGAGCAGTTTAATGTTGTTCCCTGCCTCTAATGTTGCTGATTACGCCGCTTACGGCAGTGGAAAGTTGACAGTTGCGCGAGAGTGATAGCTTCCCCAGTTAGCAGCTAAGTTAAGGGAACGTTCAACGCGAGCTATGGCCGCTAGCTACTAACGTGAATGCTCAATACGTGTGCGTACACGCCAAATATCCTAGTTAACGTCCTGCTAGAAATCACGTCACATTAAAAACTCTTCAGAAACAACAGGCACGTGACCCAAGTAATACTCTAAAAAAGTACGAATGGCACCACAACACACCCGCCATCTTGTGCTCTTATCACAGATCTGACATCGCCATAACAACGGTCTGCGTTTGGAACGAAGCTAGCAACCACTTTCATCACCGCCACGCTCGCTCCCTGAGTTCACGTTACCGCTGACGACTGTACAAACGGACGCGCGTCTGGAAATCCAGCCGTACTCAACGACAACTCTGATATACATTACTCGTTCACCTTTGTTTTTATCCCAGCCGTGTCCCTTTTAGTCGTTAAAGTTTGTTCCTAAGCGATTTAGGTTGTTGTTGTTGATTGCCGTTGCTTGGTTGTTGTCGCCAGGACTACCGTGACTATGGCGCCTTGCTTTCACCGGGGCAACTGTTGCTATCCTCTCGACGTTTCCCCGCCCCCATCCTATATCCGATTGGATGAATTGGGACGTGTTCGCGGTATCAGTAAATTCAGCAATTGATGATTGGTTGCAAAGCCCTGTCTGTCACTACCAGCCCAAACGTCAAATTACCCCTCCTGGGTAATGTTACCATATTACACAAACCGGAAAACTTCACCATGTTCGATTTATTTCAACAAACAAAGGATTTAGCAACGATACGTATCGATTCAGTCTTTGCTTATCAAATGTTACAGCTAACATTTTTCTATGTTGCCCTCAAACCCACATATCATTAAATGGTGTCCAATATTAATAAATTCACTTCCTGTCACTTTAGTGTTCCAGAACCACTAGTTGGCCTTGAAATCGGAGCGTTTCCCCGGAGTTTGTTCGATTGTGCATTGTGTGTCTCCTCACATGATCCAGTGTGCTGGTATGCTTAGATTACCAAGGTCATCTTTGTTAGTCGAGCAAACTGAGTTAAGAATGTATCAAAGCAGTGCTATATTGTTATATTTTTGGGATTATTGTACAACTGCCACTGCCCTAGTGTAAGATTAAAGCCCAGCACCAAAAACTAAGCAGCGGATTGATTTGATTAACGACAGAGGCAGTATGTTGTATGAATATCTAAGTCATTTAATCTGTAGAAACCACAATGAGAATTAAAGATTAAAAAAAATATAAATCAATCACAATATACTGTAATTTGGATATATGATTCTGCCCCTTGTCTATTTCTGTTGCCTGCTATCATTTATTTATAACCCATTAAACACTGATAAATAATTTGTATGCTTTGAGCCAAATAGTTTAGGGTTATTCGAAAAACTTTCGATACATTCAATGGGTTTCACATTAGTAACCGAGTTATAATTGATTATACTAGAAAAGGCATACATATCTCAAAACTTCTGGAGTTTTTTATGATGTGGGAGTTTTGTGTTGCCAATGAAATCTCACCTTGATAATTTGTAAAATAATATGATGGTTTATAATTTGCATCTCCTGATATTTGATGTATTTTGATATTTACACAAGCAATAAAAAAAATGGGTTTGGTTACCAGAGTCAACTCATGATTGTTTACTTTTTATGAAAACATGTCGATCTACATAACTGTGTGCTATCTGTGAGATGTCTGTAAGAAATTATGTGACATTAGCGTGCCCACAGGAAAAAAACTGTATCAGAAATAGTTTTTTTTTTAAAAATCAAGATTTGGCCTTGAAATCAAAAGGTCTCAAATCATTGCTTTGGAACATATCACTGCTGCAGAATGTTGGGTATTCTTGCAATGATCTGATGGAAATCTCTATCCAGTGCCAAGCAGAAGAGATAACAAGACAAAGAGCGCAAGAGTGACACAAAATGCATCCCAGCTGATATAAGGATGCAAAGGCCAGTAAAAGGTCACAGGTGATTAAATGGCCAAGAGCTCTGTTGACATCACCTGCGGTCTCATCTGTTACTTAATCACTACATTTTCTTTGACTCTGGGTATTGTGGGCCTGAAAGGTCTCCTGTCTTATCTCTTGGCATGAGGAGGCGTTGAGGTGAGCTCTGGATCGTCTTCAAGATGCTGAGGCCTATATAAGAAGGGCGCCCACAAAATAAATACAAACCACACCGAACGAGCCGACGAGGACATCCATTCTAACTTTTATGATACCTGTCTTCCCTCATTGTAACCATGTGGCAGTCAGTATTGTTGTCATTTTGCTTGCTGGTAAGCAGAGTGAAGTCCGATGATGACCACCGGTCTGGAGTGAAGCTTTGTGGAAGAGAATTTATACGAGCTGTCATCTATACTTGTGGTGGCTCTCGCTGGAGGAAAACTGTGGCCGATTCAGGTATGATTGTGTATGAAAATGTGGGTATGTTTTTTCTTTTGCATGATGATTTGTTATGTTGTCACTGAGTCTGACCGCAAAAGTAAAACTGGCTCTCCTCCTTTTTTACCAGGCGTTAATGGAGAGGAAGCCTTTGACCCATGGAAACCAAATTCCATCCCTCTATTTACCAGTGAGCTGCATCCTTATGAGTCTCAAGCGTGGAAAGATCAAACGTTGGATGTGATACCAGACACTGTTGGTTTCAACCGCATCGTACGTTCGCCAGTCTTAGAAGGGGTGTTTGAGGCTCTTTACAGTACAGACAGGAAAGCAAGAGATGTGGTGATGGGACTGTCCAATGCTTGCTGCAAATGGGGTTGCAGTAAGAGTGAAATTAGTTCCCTCTGCTGAAGACAGTTTTAAAAAAAATCGATCCCCTCATTCAATGTGGAGCTTTACGCATTTCCTCAGTGACTCCTTTGTAAGACTTCCATTTCCTCAACTGTACAGCCAAAAAAAAGTAAAACATTCACAATGATATGACAATTTTATGTTGTTTGAAATTTGAATAAAGCTTTGTTGAGTCTGTGAAGAGCTCTCTTATCTGTGGTTTGTTTAGCCTCTAGAAATGGGAGATGTTTGATATTTATAATATTTTAAGTAAGAAAACTTAGCAGTCTTTCTAGAATCATACATACATCGTACAGATACATTTCTAACAACGACTTCAAATAAAACGAAAGAGGTGGTTACTATGGGTTCACAATGTAATAATAATAAGGAAGAGGGGGTTAAGGAGAATTGTGGTTTCTCAATTACAAAACGACCTTATTTTTTTATACAAATTTTGCCACTT
>OMNV01000983.1:0-10141 GCA_900303265.1 Brotula barbata | reverse complement strand
TTTTGCCACTTTAGTCTCCTTTCTGCCCTCTCCACATCACTGAGACCACTCTTATCGAAGTTCTTAATGACCTTTTGGCCAAATCCGGGTCCCTCAGCATTCTAATGTTTCTTGATCTCAAGTCAGCATTTGACACAGTCTCACGCTCAATACAAAGCTTAGATATAAATCTTCAATTATTCTTAACTCAACTATATTCAAACATATTTAATAAATATATTTAACTATAATTACCAAAACATTATCCTCTTATCTCTTATCTCATCTTGTCTCATCTTATCTTATTTATCTTATATTACAATTTTGGACCTCCATGTTTAATTTAAGCGGTTATGGGCTCTACGTTCCCTCATCCACAGAGAATTAACACAACTCTGACACAAACGGAACAAAGCTGAACACTACACAAAGGTAACATTTGTTGCAATTTCAGTCTGTTGGTTTGCACGTTTAGCTCCCCAAAAAAGTCAGTGTGGTTTGCTGCCACAGGCTTTGGGAGCTGACACCATCTGGTGGTAGGAAATCACACTACACCTCCAAATATTACACAAAACGTGCCTGTTCAAACAATTTTAAGTGCGAAGTCGTATTATCAATGTAGCACATATAAAGCAAAAATGTAATGGTAATAACATGTTGATTATGAGTAACGCCGACACTTAAGTATAATCGACTTTGTGACCGGAGCCAACGTTCTGACCAGTACGGAAGCCGGCTCTGATCATAATCATCACCCGGCTTGATTGCAATGCATGCAATCTCAGTCACATACTAGCTAACATAGCACCCAGACAGATCTATTATCATCAGAATTTTACATTCAGCCAGATCGGAATTATATTTTAGTTAATGTTAGCTGCTACGGCGGAACTGCACTACAGTCTATAGGAATATAGATCTGACAAAAAGGCTTGAGCAGGTAAAATCTTTGGCGGTACTTTCAACATGAAACTAGCTAGCCATGCTACTGATAGCAGTCGTGATTGATATACGACTGCTTTGATTTGACTCCTGACGTGTTCCGTTTGTAGTGTCCTTGTTGATTTGATTGTCTGCATGCTTTGATGCTGTAATCCCCTGTCCCGATAGCCAACGAAGATAGCGTTTATAGCAATTTTCTATTTGAACGTTGGCGTGAGCTAGCGCGCTAGCCGAATGTGCTACACATTAGCCTCTGCGCTCAGAGGCCGTGTGGGCCGCGTGTGAAAAAGAATCGTCAGGTTGCTGCTCGGTGTGGTTACTCATCCATAGCCGATCATAATTTATGAGACCATAATCACCCTCAGAGCCGTGCGTTACGGCGACCCTATCAGCAATTGATGATAACACATGACGCTCGCACAACAATGTTTTGCTACATCATACGCACACGATTACAATCGTTAAGAGCATTTTACCTAGCAACTGGGATTAGCTCAGAGTATTAAGGGATGTTGCGTTTATTCACGACAGCTTTTCTAATTGTTTTGTGTTACAGTGCTTGCTTCGTCACCAGTTAGTGGAAATTAGAATCGGCTTTATTGGCTAAGTATGCTAACACATACAAGGGATTTGACTGCGGTTGTCAGTGTCTCGTGTTTGTGCTTTCGTTACACTCATGACATATAAATACAATACAATACAAGGATGTTTGTGTATGTGTTTTTTAGAATGGAGTGGCAGCCAGACGAACAGGGTCTGCAGCAAGTGCTTCAGTTACTCAAGGACTCCCAGTCCCCAGACACTGCAACACAGAGAGCGGTGCAGGAAGTATCCTGTGTGTGTTTGTGTTTGTGTGGGGGTGAGCCAAGAAGTGTGAGCTTTGGCACAGCCCTGATGTACCCAGCAGGGATAAAAAAGTGCCTGCATGTTCGTGAAAATTGATACAATATAATAAAATATAATGTTGTCAAACACCTCTTGTACCAATTCAGCCAATGTTTTTGTTGTCATTGGGGGTTTATCAACAGTGAGTAAATGCCAAACAGGAACATGAGGTATGTGAGGGTGTGTGAGCTTTTGTTCTTTTTGTGTAGTTGAATAAGTTCCTTGACAGAACCTGCAGAAACTGGAGCAACTTAACCAGTTTCCAGATTTCAACAACTATCTCATCTTTGTCCTCACAAGCCTCAAATCTGAGGGTACGTACATGAAGAGCATGTCTGTCATTGTTTCTACCCTGACAAAAAGTTTTTCAACTCCCCCTCACCCAGAGTTTTGATTTGTAAACATCTCCTGTCTGTTATGCCTTTCTTCCAAAGATGAGCCGACTCGCTCTCTGAGTGGTCTGATCCTGAAGAATAATGTTAAGGCTCACTACCAGAATTTTCCACCCACTGTGGCTGACTTCATCAAAAGAGAATGCCTCAACAACATCGGGGATCCTTCACCACTTATAAGAGCCACAATCGGTAGGTTTTTTAAGGAGAGCGCGAAGAAGCTGAAACAGAGCTCGTCCGAACTGAATATTCTAGCCAGCATGAGTCAGTGCACTGTGTAGGTGGTCGAGCTTTTACAGGTAACGTGGTAGCATAGTAGTGGGGGCTGTATCTTCAAGAAAAGTACTGAATGTTAAATGTGATGGTTTCTCCTAAGTTTTTACAGAGTGATTTTGTTGGGTTTACACATTTTATTCTTGGTCACCAAGGTATCCTGATCACGACTATAGCTTCTAAAGGGGAGCTACAGACCTGGCCAGAGCTGTTGCCTCAGCTCTGTAACCTGCTCAACTCTGAAGACTATAACACCTGCGAGGTCAGGTCCACCTATGTGCACCCATGTACAATGCTCAGTTTCCACTTTGTAATGCACAATGGATTTATGTCTCTTGCTTTTTTTCTGTTACCACTGTTCTTTCACACGTTGTTTCTATTTTTGTTTCAGGGTTCTTTTGGAGCGCTGCAGAAGATTTGCGAGGATTCATCAGAGTTGCTGGATAGTGATGCTCTGAACAGACCTCTTAACATTATGATCCCCAAATTCCTCCAGTTCTTCAAACACTGCAGCCCGAAGATCAGGTCAGTGAAAAAAATCAGTCTCTTGTCTCTTTGCCTACACTACACTAGCAATGTGTCCTTCCTCCACTGCCACCAACCTCTAAATCAACATATTAAAATGTCTTTTTTTTGTTGTTGTTTCTGTTTCTCTCAGGTCCCATGCTATAGCATGCGTCAATCAGTTTATCATTGGTCGAGCCCAGGCTCTGATGGACAATATTGACACCTTCATTGAGGTGAGATGACACGTCGCCAGCCAGACTTTACATTGAATACATTTGAATCCAGTAATTTTGTCTGCCCCCACACGTGTTCATCTTTCCTCTGTGGAGGAAATAATCAAATTTCTTCAAATTTTGCCAGTGACAGAAAGTTGTGGGCATTTTAAACACACTTACAGACACTTTGCAAAACAGAAAAATTAACATCTTAATATCAACCCACAGAGAAGCTCACAGCAGGTCTTACCACATCTATTTGTTTGGATCCGCTCCTTTACAGCTAAACCCACAATAACCAGTGTGTCTTCCTCCAAGTATATAATCATTCCAGGAAATTAATTGATCCATAACTCAAATTTTATACAGTTTGATTTTAAGTGTTCTGTTGCTGAATAGCACTTATTAACTTTTATTTTTAAGTTTTTTGAGGCAAGAAATTTAGACTAAAAGGATGTTTTTTTGGGAGGGGGGGAGTCTCTGTTTCCAATGCTGCCATTACCTCTCTCCTCATCTCTTTCCTACTCAGAGTCTGTTTGCGCTGGCTGGTGATGAGGATTGCGAAGTGCGGAAAAATGTATGCAGGGCTTTAGTCATGCTGCTGGAGGTCCGCATTGATCGCCTCATACCACACATGCACAGCATTATCCAGGTGAGAATGTGACTCACTCTCACACACATCCTTAAACGGACAAACAAGATTATTAATTTGTCACTTTAATTATTACCTCTTGCTCCTTTTTTTCCACCAGTACATGCTGCAGCGGACACAGGACCCAGATGAGAATGTAGCATTGGAGGCTTGTGAGTTCTGGCTGACATTGGCTGAACAGCCCATCTGTAAAGAGGCCCTGTCTGGTCACTTGGTTCAGTAAGTGGTCAACCCTACTGCTGCTCACGCAGAAGGATTTAAGTTGGTCGTTAGGGGAAAATTATGTGATATTATTATTAAGCATTATGTGAAGTAATGGTGGTTGTTTGCTTCCTCCCCAGACTGATTCCTATTTTGGTGAATGGGATGAAATACTCTGAGATTGACATAATTCTTCTGAAGGTGAGTCCAAATTTGTCAAAGGTAAAGGTCACAGGGCAAGGGTCAGGTGCATATTACATTGTTCAGCATTTGAGTTCACTTGTTGGACAGTTTTTACCCAATAACGCCCACTCATCCTGTCTTCCTGTTTCACCTGTTGTCCACTCTGTATTCACTCTCCTGCATGTCTGTGTCTAGGGTGACGTCGAAGAGGACGACACAATTCCAGACAGTGAGCAAGATATCAAACCTCGCTTTCACAAGTCACGCACTGTCACTCTGCAGCATGAAGGAGGACAGGGTGAGGAGGGGGAGGACGATGAAGATGAGGACGACGATGATGATGATACGCTCTCTGACTGGAACCTAAGTAAGTTGCAGGCATCCAGCTTTGGTAGTTTTCTGAGTGTAATGTCGAAATGCAAACTAATTGATGCATTCTTCAAAGTGTCCACTAAAAACTAAAGAGTACATAGGAAGTATAACATATTTCAGACACGTTAATTTTTCTGACTCAATTACAAATGTCATCAGTTAAATCATTATAACCTGTATTGGTGTTGTGTCACTCGTTTTTTTTGTCTCTCCTGGCTTTCTTTTCTGCAGTATTCACCCACTTATTACGTTTTTTTCAAGTGTCCTGTCATGGCAAGCCAGCTATATGTTTTGATATTGGATGCTGGTGATTTGGTTTCCCCTTAGGGAAGTGTTCTGCCGCCGCATTGGATGTGCTTGCCAACGTGTTTCGTGAGGAGTTGCTTCCCCATCTGCTGCCCCTACTCAAGGGCCTGCTCTTCCATCCCGACTGGGTCATCAAGGAGTCTGGCATCCTGGTGCTTGGGGCTATCGCAGAGGGTGAGTCAAGAGAGACACTTCAAAATAGAATTTACAGAATGCCTACATGTGTTTCACTAAGGTGTTATTCAGATATTTTCAACTAGAGCTTTAAGATTGGATGCTGCAACTTCTTTATGAGAGAGGCGGAAATGTACAAGAATTCTTGTGGAAAACATTAGATGTATAAAAATTATGGAGACGTATGCTAGGGATAAAGTATTTTTGAGCAAATCCTTTGAAGCCCTTATTTTATTAGATGTATAAAAATTATGGAGACGTATGCTAGGGGTAAAGTATTTTTGAGAAAATCCTTTGAAACCCTTATTTTACAATTTCATATATGAAAACTAATTTTTTCTCCTTCCAGGATGTATGCAGGGCATGGTACCTTACTTGCCTGAGCTCATTCCCCATCTCATCCAGTGTCTGTGTGACAAGAAAGCCTTGGTTCGCTCTATTGCCTGCTGGACCCTCAGCCGGTATGCCCACTGGGTGGTCAGCCAACCCCCCGATGCTCACCTCAAACCTCTTATGACAGAGCTGCTCAAACGCATCCTGGATGGCAACAAGAGGGTACAGGAGGCAGCATGCAGGTGCGGCTCTTAGGTTGTCTGTGTTGGTCTCCCCTGTGTTCTTTCGGCCTTTGTTCACCCTCCCCACTCACATCATCTCTTCCTGACCTCAGTGCGTTTGCCACCCTGGAGGAGGAGGCATGTACAGAGCTGGTGCCTTACCTGAGCTTCATCCTGGACACTCTGGTTTTTGCTTTTGGCAAGTACCAGCACAAGAACCTGCTCATCCTCTACGACGCAATTGGAACATTGGCCGACTCTGTAGGACACCATCTCAACCAGCCGGTGAGACCAAAACGGAAATACATTTAAACAGCCTTGTTTTTTGTAGGAATGTCTCACTGACTTGCTTGATAATTGTTCTTTTAGGAGTACATACAGAAGCTTATGCCACCTTTGATAGCCAAGTGGAATGAGCTGAAGGATGAAGACAAAGATCTCTTCCCCTTGCTGGAGTGTCTCTCATCTGTGGCCACAGCTCTGCAAAGTGGCTTTCTTCCTTATTGTGAGCCTGTTTACCAACGGTGTGTCACCCTGGTTCAGAAGACTTTGGCTCAGGCCATGGTGAGCCCTGCAGACATGCATGTACTTTGCTGACAAATCTTACATTTTGCTGATGCGTGTGGAAAAAGCTGGTGACACATGGGATGTGTTTGGGGGATTTTTAAACCACAAGCAAGAGACCAATTGGTCTGTTGAACACCCAGAGCAAATCATCTCAAGAATTACAGGCCACAATGCCATGAAATATGGTGTAGATAATGAATTTGCCGACCCCTTTGACCCGGCACCCCCCTTGACAACACCAACACAAGTTGTGCGTTTGTTAATATTTTATCTTTAGGCCATAAATTCCACGTGTACATACACAAACCTCCAATACTTTTGTATTGTGATGTCCACTGAACATTTTAGCTTCTAGAAACCACTAGTGGGGCGTTAGAATGTCCATCATGTAACTGTTGCAACACACATTGTCACACGCACAAGCACGCTCTGGCCTCAAGAATGTGATGTTTGTTCTTTCTAGTTTCATTTGCATTGATGTATCTGTGATTGATCTCAGTTTCTTAGCACTTCATGACTCTCTGTACGTGTGTTTCTCTCTCTTTCTTTCTCTCTCTCTCTCTCTCTCTCTCTCTCTCAGATGTACAGTCAGCAGCCAGACCAGTATGAGGCCCCAGACAAGGATTTCATGATCGTGGCTCTTGATCTTTTAAGCGGACTGGCTGAAGGACTAGGGGGCCATGTGGACACACTGGTGGCTCGTAGTAACATCATGACCTTGCTCTTTCAGTGTATGCAGGTGAGGAGTTGTGTTTGTGCCCTCACTTAAAGAGATTTCCTCGCTTACACACTGGAGTTAGTCAGTGACAAACCTTGAATACAAAGTGAAAATGGCTGAGATTTTTCTTTTATGTTGAAGTGGTGTGTGTTTATATCTCACTTTTTTGCTCCATCTTTCCAGGACACAATGCCTGAAGTGAGACAGAGTTCCTTTGCTCTGTTGGGGGACTTGACAAAGGCCTGCTTCCCTCATGTTAAACCTTGTATTGGTAATTATCTCACACACGCACAAACATTGAATACATAATCATGATAATCACGATGATAACATTTTCTGTTTTTGTATGCCTCAGCTGAATTCATGCCAATACTAGGCACCAATCTGAACCCAGAGTTCATCTCTGTGTGCAACAATGCTACGTGGGCCATAGGAGAGATCTGCATGCAGATGGGTGAGATACAACAAATCTGCTTCTCGATTTTGTGGTCGAAAGGTGATAAACAGTATTTTGATTCGCATCTCCCTTTAATTTTTCAGGAGTGGAGATGCAGCCATACATAGCGATGGTTCTCAACCAACTGGTTGAGATTATTAATCGACCCAACACCCCTAAGACCCTGCTGGAGAATACTGGTATGCATATACACACATTTGCACACAGGCAGATAGTTGGGGGAATAATTTGTACAGGTCATAAAGTGGGGCAGAACACATTATTTGCGTTTTATGCAAACAGCACTCTGTGGAAGCTTGATTTATTACATGACATATAAATGAGGAACCCAGTTTCCATAATAGGCGTAAGGGATTAAGAGACAGCTCAATTATACATCTTACACATTGTCCATTTTTACAGCTTTTCAGGTGTATCCCAAGGAAGCATATGAAAGGAAAAATCTTTGCTCCTATGTTGTGCATCTTTATATTTAAAAGATCAAATTGAAAAACAGACTAAAATTGTAGCTGAAAGTAAAATACGTAAGTCCAAACAAACCGTCATCTATGCCCGCATAAGTGTGTTTCCATCATATCGTATTAATGGCTTTAAAGTATGACAGCCTTGGTTCAGTAAGGCTTCAGATTACTGAGACTTTTTATGCAAGGGGAGTTTAAAATGATTGGCTTTCTGCTGTGCTTTGAAGCATATTTCCTGATTTCCTCCCTTCCCAACTACCAGTCGTTTGTCAGCATTTGAATATAGATATGGAAACTAGAAAGTTATGGCGGCAGCCCTAGTGAAAGTGTCACATGATACTGCGCATACGCAAACCTCTGTCACAGCCCTGACATCTCTCTCTGTCCTTTTGCAGCCATCACTATTGGTCGACTGGGTTATGTGTGTCCTCAGGAAGTCGCTTCCATGTTGCCACAGTTCATCAGACCTTGGTCAGAGTCTATTTGTTCTTTTTCTGCTTTGCTTTTCATTCAATTCTCTGTCCTATGAGCTTTTTTTTTTTTTATTTATAAACATTTTCTAAATTCATTATGGCCCCAGGTGCACTACGAAAAACAATCAGGCTTTTAATTCTCTTCAGTTAACAGCCAATAAAGCCTTTTGATGTCAATAAAAAGGAATCCAAATTCTACAGCCAAATTTTAAATGATCAAAACAGCTGCTGATTGGTTCATAATTGTGCATGGCAGGTGTACGTCTTTGCGGAACATTCGAGACAATGAAGAGAAAGACTCTGCTTTTCGTGGGATTTGCATGATGATTGGTGTGAACCCTGGCGGTGTCGTGCAGGTGAGAGACTCATTTTCACGTTTTTAAATTGTAGGTAAACATTGTGTGTTGTATTCCTTGCACAGAGACGGCACAAAGAATTGTCCCTGTCCTCAGTGCTATTAGTAATTGATCCTCTTGTGTAACACTTGGAACACTTAAAACTCATCACTTTGCACTCTCTGTCTGTTCAGGACTTTATCTTCTTCTGTGATGCAGTGGCATCCTGGGTGAACCCTAAAGATGACCTGAGGGAAATGTTCTACAAGGTGAGGGGGCTGGCAGACACACACACACGTTGTTGTGTTGATTATTTAAGTAACATAGTATACAGTGTTGTTATATCAGAAATGAATCTTGAGTTCTATTGAGAAGTTTCAAATTTCAGTTATGCAGATCATTTATTCTGAATAAAATTTGAATAACTTTCTCCCAGTATGCTGTTGTGGCGTGATCTTTGTCACAGTAAAAAATATTCTAACAAACAAATGTTGGAGATGAAAGATGAATAAAAAAATCAATTGTTTATCTTATATTGTTTTCTTTGGATTGTCAGGGCACCATTGACCCCTTGGTTTACGCAACAGGCACTCAACCATTACTTTAATTTAGAGCTCTCCTCACGCTATTATATATTGAAGTAAATGACACTTTCTTACAATTTTACTGTCACCTGTGGCCAAATTGCAGTTTTCGTTTGAATCTGATTATTTGTGTAGCACTAGTTGTTCATTTGTCTGTCTCTACAAAAAGAGCACTGCTGTCCTGCAGAGAAATGTTGAGCTATTTTACCACGTCTTCAAGGCATGGTGATTCTGAATTGTCCATCAAATTTGTGTTTGTTATTGCAAGTAATTTCAGTAACACTGCACTATACAATGTTTGGATAATGATGCCATATGTCCAGTTAAGGCTAATCTCATGTTTTATTCCAGCTGTCAGTCTGCTTGAGCCTTTATGCAGCCTATAACCATCATCCTATTTTGATGTCAAATGTAGACAATACCATTGTTGCTATTGGATTTGAAAGGTTTACCACATGTGTTATCTGAAAATTAGCTCATAATGCACATGTTTGGCGTCACATCTGTAACTGAGAATCTCAAGTGGAATTCAATATGTGCCTCCATCTCCTACTGCTGCCCACAGATTTTGCATGGTTTTAAGGAGCAGGTGGGAGAGGAGAACTGGCAGCAGTTCTCTGAGCAGTTCCCCCCACTGCTAAAGGAGAGATTGGCAGCTTGCTATGGTGTTTAGAGCCTCTACACCCACCCAAGAGGTAATCCTTCAACCATACTGACACACACACACACACACGTTACTTTTTACTGTGAAATGTCCCATCTGCTGCATCCTTAAGTTAACCTCCACCTGTCTGCTCTCTCTCTTATCCACCCCACCAGGTGAGCCAACAGGAGGAGGGTGAATGGGAAACTCATCCATCTGTGTATTGCACTGCCCTGATCTGGGGGGAGGGAGAGGGATGCTATTGGCC
>OMNV01000982.1:0-11473 GCA_900303265.1 Brotula barbata | reverse complement strand
AGCTGGGATCGTTTACGCCACTTCTCCAGTGCCGGTGGCAAAACCCGAGCCGTGCGCGCCCACTCCACCTCCAACTGTCCTTCCCCATCCCCAGCGGCCTCCAGATGTCGCTGTCATGTGCATTTCACGGAGACAGAGCGCGGCAGAAAGTGAAAGTGAGAGCGGTTTGACTGCCAAGAGTACAGAAACGTGCACAAATCAGTGGAACAGATCAGAGCTGAGTGGAAGGCTGTCAGTTTATTAAAAGGATGCTCAGTGTACCCGAACCTGACAGGACAGGATTTACACCCAAAAAAAGAAAAAAAGGTGTTTGCTGCTCATAGAAAACCTTTTACAGTTTTTACGGTTTTTTTTTTGTTTGTTTGTCTTGTCATTGGTGCAGCTAGTAGAGAGTAGAGTTCAGACTGACCGCAGAGTGTGAAGAAACAGACAAAGACCAAAAAAACACAAGCAGTTAGTTAAAGATAGAATCATAAAAATGAAACACTGAGCCCTGTCAGTGTTGTGGTGAAATTGATTTTGTCCAAGCTGCCAATGATCGAATGTGAAACTCTAAAATATATGCTAAATTAGATTGTACAGTTGTATCTGCTGCATGCTAGCAGACAGTCAGGGAGATGAATTCTTACAGTACATTTTTGGATGGACGGATGGAGGTATCACCAATGTGTGGCAGAAGAACTGGATTTGGTTGCTTCTGTGTGTGTGAGTGTGTGTGTGTTTGGGACACTGTGGCACATGGCGCTGCAGCGTAGGTGTCAATTGGACACAGCTGTGTCTAATTGTCACATTTGCAGCTGATGACCTAATCAGGCAGGAACATATTTAGGTTTCTGTTGCAAAGACCGCACAGCTGTACACTTTGTTATTTTGTTTCTATTTATTTTGCTTGTTTATTTTTTTTTATTTTGGATTCATCAGTAAACACCAATCAAAGTATAGAAACTAAATGTCACAGCGTTCATCAGTTTACATTGACTCACGCAGGCTGACTCATGTCCCCGCAAAGACGAAAACATGTTAGGAATCACAGCTTGCTGAGGATTCACATATATTTTAATAAATCCCTGCGTAGAAAATGGATTTCCAATTTTTGCGCATTATACCATTCCGATAGAAAATTCAACTTTTACCCTTCTGATGGTTATTGTCCAAATGCACGACCATTAAGCAGATTTATCAGAGGGACGGGGAGGACATTTGAAAAGCAGAACAATCTACATTTTAAATCGTACCACAATCTGGCTTGGATCAAAAGTTGATTGCAAGGGAAAATGTCAGAGCTGCCAGGCCTTGGAAACTTGCACACAGATCATATTTAAAATGGGAGGCTGTTGGTGTTGGTTTTGAGTAGTACTGGACGGACTGTGCCAACCAAAGCACAGACACTCAAATGAATGGAGGAGGAGCAAAAACAAAAGAGGCGGTCTGAGAAACGAAAAAAAAAAAACCCCAAAAAAGGGCAGAACTCTAAAAAGTGCAGTCAGAATTTAGATTTTTTTCTCAGTTTTTGTATTGATTTATTATTATTTTTTCTCCATTGCCTCATCTTCTGCACAAACGTGTCGGTAGAATTTTGTGGAAAGTTACATTGTTGCTCACAGATGAAAGTTCACAACGATGATGAAATCTTTGCTCAAAAATCTTGATTTCAGCATGAGACTTCCAATTGAGCACACCAAATTCTGAAAAGTAGGGCTAAAACCTCCCCGCTGACTGCTGCTGTGACCCACATCTGTAAACCGAGGCCACCAGATGACATGGTGATGACTGGATATTTTCCCACTGAGGCATCGTTTATCCGGGGAAATCGGCGTTTGATCGTCTCATTTGGTAAAATGAATGTGTACCTGTATCAGCGCCGAGCCAGCAGTGTGTGACGTCTACTAACAATTTGGTTACATTCAGGAAAAGATGTCAGGAAAATGAATATTTGACACACCACGCCAAAGAAAAAGCTTCCTGTCATATTTTTAAAGAGGCCAAGTGGAAAGGTTGCAGTGCGGATGCCATAAGAAGAATGTCACCGCATCGCTGTCACGCCGTGTCGACTGGATCTTTGCAAAATGCACTTCTTGTTTCACGGAGTGCAGCATCAGGCCTGTCAATCCAACATTTCAATGCCAGAAGGGCTCGAACAAAATCCTTTAAAAGTCCACTTATGAGATTTTTCTAAAGATTTCCCTCCTAAACAACCTGATGCTCACATTATCAATAATCAAATCCTGTTTGGACAGCAGTAATCAGATGAGGCTGAAACGTACACATGTTGTCTGAGGAGCTGTCAGCTGACAGTTGGAGTGAATAAAAGGATATGGCAGTGAAGATGAGGATGAGCCGACGTGGGTGTGCTCCTGATAAACAAGGATTTGTCTGCTGAATCACTGCCTTCAAACAGCTCGTAAATGCAAACGACACAGATGTTGAATGGCAGCCGAACGGTACGGTGGCACAATTTGCAATCTAATTAGTTACTGTGTGACAAGCTGTTCATTCAGCGGAGACGAGCGAGACAACTTAATGCTGCAGGGGGAAATAATAGGTGCTCTGTCACTCTCTCTCTCTCTCTGACTTTCACTCTCTCTGCGTACACATACAGTACATCACAATACTCCAAAATTGTTCGATTTTCTAATATGGAGAAGATGCTCGCTGCCCCATTTGCTGTTTAACATGCTATTTAAGTTTAGTCCACTTAAACATCCATCTGCATCTGGCCTTGTCATTGTTATCCAAAAAGAAATATGTGAGGCCTGTACGAAGAAGAAAGGAAATCCTCAGTGGGAGGATTCACGCTGGGAAGCAGCATTGAAAAGAGACTAAAGGAAATCCAGCGATCCTCCCCACAGCTTTCAGAGAGAATATCTGAGGTTGGTACATTTATGCACTGAGGCAACTCAGAGTAGGGATGGGGAGGAAGTTGATCAACTCTCCCATCTTACAGGCTGATAGCGAAAGCTGATAAACTGGGTGCCTGGTGTTTAGCATGACCACAGGGACTGAAGGGGACCGCAGGGACCACAGGGTGAATATCAAAAGTGGCAGGAGGATCTCCGCACTGCTGCATGAAGACTGCAAAACAGGGTGTGGACGGCTGCTGTCAAACGTTTTACATCAGTCATGGTCTGGGTCACTTTAGAGCACGGTGACAGGCAGAGAGAGGCTCCCCGTGGAGACCAATTTTATCATCTCGCGCACATAAATTCTGGGAACTGCATGTACTTAAGGGTAAAAACGGAGATAAGAAATGGAAATTTGTAGTAAACGTGATGTCAAGTATCAAATAACATGTCTGTCAATGTTAGAACCCTAACATGTATATTATAAAGCAGTGGTGGGCCGTCAAGGCCAGCAAGTCCTTCTCTGCTGGCCTAAACACTGTCAGAAGCACTGACCTACATTTACAACTTAAATTCAACCTTCAATACAACCTAAAATATTTGTTCCATGAAATTGTATTAATCTATTCCCAACAGTCTGTTCTCTTCATTTCGTAGCGCTTCTCTTGGCTGCACTGCTTCCAGTACGTGTATGTGGATGTTAGATTTTTTGTCCCATCAGATTTCAGCCTCTTTGTGTTGCCATGTCAGTCTAATCTGCCCAGGGCCTTCAGAATCAGTAGTCCTGGCCCACGGAACTTAAACTATATTAGCAATGGGACTGTTTCTTTAACCAATCAGATTTCTAATTCCCCTCCCAGGACCATCTAACTGGCCCACAATGACATCAGCATGTTTCCGTCCTCTGATTGGTCGGTCAGAGCAAATATGTTACAGCCAAGTTCGACTAGCAAAACACGTCTGTAGCGATCTGAACACATTAATACATTTGAGTTAGAATTTTTTACGCCCCCAATGGCTGACGGAGGAGGAGAAATGGACTTGGTCTCGGACACACTGTGCGCATCTCGGGTGCTCCAAACGCACGGAGAAGGCCAGCGCAAGGAGACACACTACCAGCAACTCCACAGATACAGAATAGATTTCAAGATCACGAACAATTAATGTTTCTTTCCCTCCTCGACCACCAGCAGTTTCACTGAAACTGTCTTGTTATATTGCGTTTTTGTTCAGTATTGATGGTTTCTATAATTGCGACGTGATAGTGGTGGTTTTCAGTGGTGGATTAAGTCTGGTAAGTCCCCACTGAAGGCTCAGGTACCAAATGAACGGCTCGCCACTGATATAAAGATCATATGAGGAACGACCGATTCATCCATGTGGATATGATGACAGCAGACAGAGCTGTGAAACACAATAAATAAATAAATAGATAAATAAATAAACATGGTGAAAGTAGCAGAATTTCCAGGTGAAAAGCCGTCAGGCCTTTTGCCAAGTTCCACGTGGAGATCACATATCAGATTAAAAAAAAAAAAAGACAAGAGGTGGCTGACCACTAGAGGGCGCAAGAATAATAAATCATAACAAAATGATCATTTCTATTTCCAACAAACAAAATATCACGTGTGGTGTAAAATTCTACTGACAACAAGGACGTCCGAGTCCACGTCGACCAAGGTAAGTCCCAGAGTGGGCGTGGCCTCCATAAGTTCACAGCAGAACAAAGGAGTGAAGCAGCCAAAGCACAAGTCTGTTTACCATTCAATCAGCAGGCCCCCACTGATGATGGTGATGTAAACACACATTTTTAAACACACTCAGTTCCTCCTTCAAATTGTCCTGGTGTGTGTGGTGTTTTGCTGTTGTATGAAGATGTGCGTGTGTCATCTTTATAAAGTTTCTGGTCTAACTTATTCTAATTTAGAACAGGAGCTCAAATTAAAAAAGATGCTATTTACAGGTTATGTGTGTGTGTGTGTTCCTTCAGTCTTCCATGATTTGTTCTCTTTAGTGAAGTGGTTTTGCTATAAAGTCTTTGTCTTTCACACTGGTTTGGTAATAAAACCTTAACTGTACCGTATGTAGTGATAAATTCAGTGTGAACAGCGTAACGGCACGCTCCGGTGCATCAGGCAGTGACATCACGTACCCGGTGATACATACAAAAGACAACATGTAGCTCAGACTCTGCAGGATCAAAC
Source organism: Brotula barbata (assembly GCA_900303265.1). Classification (NCBI taxonomy): domain Eukaryota; kingdom Metazoa; phylum Chordata; class Actinopteri; order Ophidiiformes; family Ophidiidae; genus Brotula; species Brotula barbata. The sequence goes on along the minus strand of OMNV01000982.1, from coordinate 6,429 downwards.
TGGTTGCAGCATTCAGAGATCCACACACTGATACAGTTCATATTTTCACCTGACTGCACCTCCGCAGGGTTTTTTTTCTTCTCCTTTTTGAATGTCTGCTGTGTTGTGTGCATACTTGCTGTAAACCACACACACCTCTGAATAAAACAGAGAATTACCTGTAACACACCAGGCCACCTTTGAGAACCCTCAGGTCATCACTGACAGCCAACAAGATGAAGTCAAAGCTCTTCAGATTGTGAGTTTCCGAAGGTCTTGACCTCATATTTGAAGAGATTTACAGGAAGGGAAAATCAAAGACATAAAGTCGCCACGTGTCTGAGCAAAACACACAAATACAAGCACACAAATCGATTCAAACCTTTAAAAAAAATCAATCACATAATGTCTGGAGATGATGTGACTCTTACAAATGGTACTTTACATCCTGCTAATCATTACAGGGTTTATGAGTATTTCATTGGAGAGCAATAACTGAAGCCAAAGTACACAAATAATTAATGAGGCTGGGTACAGATGGGACACTATGAGATGCGTAATTAAATTAGGGTAATAAGTGACACATTCATTTGTTTATGAGCCCGTGTGAATGAAACAGGTGTGACTGATACCACTGATACCGGCTGGATTCCATTTATTCAGGCCCGGTGGTCCTAATTGCATCGTTTCATCATCGGTGATCCGTGTCGATTCTTTCAAGTGACATCAGTGGGACGTAGCTAAATGTTATAAATTAAAGAGGAAAATGTGGCATTTTACAATTTCAAAACGTCTCCACGATGCGTGTAATGATAACGAATACGCAATAATACAATTAATAAGATCGTGATTCGATTATAAACATTATATTGTGATGCTAACTGTCTCTCCGTTCTTCATATAAAACATAGATGTGAGGATTTAAGGGTGTTTCATAAAGTTTTGATGCTCACTGTTGATAAAGTGTCTGCCAGCTGTGGCCCAGTCAATCCTCTGGTCAGAACCTGCAATCAAACCGGCTCATAAAACCCAGAGTAGGAAGCCGTTTACTTTTAGGTGGTTGCGGAGTGAAGTATTGCCCAAAACACAGAGGGGACAATTTCATCAATACGATGATAAAGTTTTGATATCTCAGTTGAGACATAAAAGTTGTTGCAGTGTGGAAAAAGAGAGCGAGAGTTACCCAGGGTGAGCAGGAATCTTTCATAGCTCGCTGATGGAATCTTTATGACAAATCAAAGGCCCAACATTCACATCATGACAGACGGCTCCACAGTTTAGCCTTCACATTAAAAAGATATAGACTTACAGATTGAATAAACTGTACAGAAACTTCACTTTCTACACAAATATGGATAAATCAGGTTCAAGGACGACCTCAACCTGCACTGTGAATGAAAATGAAGTAAAGAGAGAGAATCGATTGCACAATTTCAGCCCCAATTTTGTCCTTGTAGTTTTTGGACGACCGTTTTTGGAAGAAGGAAATCCTGTTTCTTGTGTGCTTTAAAGTCATTTCCTTTGTGGGCTTTCATGACTTAAGATAGTTTAGAGACCAGACAGACCTGTTGTCTTCAGTGAGCGTCTCAGTGATCACTCAGTCACATTCAAACCCCAAGGATGTCAAGATACACAATTAAAAGATCTAAAGTCATGGTGAGCAGTACGGCAATCTGACCTTTGGCGTGTACGTGACCTTCAGTGGCGGCTGGTAAAATACATTCTCCACCAAGAAAACGTCTCATTTCCACCCACACAGCAGAGGCAGGCACAGTTTGCCAGGCTGCTCATCATCGCTCATCCCCACTATCAACACAGCAGAAGCAGTGGGCGCATCTCACCCATAAAAGTACCTTTTACCACATATTTGTGGTAAACAGTGAAGTCCTTTTACTGCCCAACACACTTCTACTGTATGTGTCTGTGTGTGTGTGTGTGTGTGTGTGTGTGTGTCTGTGTTAATTGGCTGGAATGATGAGGCAGAGATGATGCTCACAGATTGGCACTCCCACGTCTAATGATCCCTTAATGTTATGGTAGATCACAGCAATTAGTTATGATAAGAAAGTTAGCAATGGCTGAGGATGTCTCAGGAGCCACCATGACCTTATTTTACCTCACTATACCACTAAGTTACTACAGTTATCTTTCTGTACACCTCATAACGCTCAGCGAGTCACCCTGGGAGTTTATTCGTCACCGAGCGAGTGACTTTCAGATTTTGCCCGGCAGCATCAATCCAGGTGACCAAATATCCATCAGAGCCCAGCCTGGGACCGATGTATAATGCAGAGAGGCTCTACTTCCTGTATCGTGTCACTATTTAATCATGTTTTATCGGGCATCTTTCAACTGCAAACTGATAAAAGAGGAGCCCCAGAGCCTTCAGCACCAGGGAAAATCTTCTTATCTGGAGTTTGCTCTGCCAAGACATCTAGCACTCTGCCACTGCACGCTGATAACACACAGAGGGAGAGATGGACTTGGATGTGAGGGAACTAAAAAGTGAACTGGAGAACTGACAGTGGTAAGGATCTTGGTGGAGTAGATAAAGGGAGAGCTCAGCTGGGGGCGCCGAGCTTTCAAAGCTGTTCTGGCAGCACAGTTAGCAACCACTCTGCAGACTCCCTCGCTATTCGCATGCTAACCGTTTCCACGTGAGGAGTGCTGCGGAATGCAACAGCACCACAACATGCCCGGGTATGTCATCAAGCAGCACCGGGTTCGATTCGTCTGTCGGCAAAGAAAGCGCCAGCCGCGTTTATGACTGCGCTTCTGGGAAAAAGTGGGGTTTGAAATATTTCGGGGCTGCGGGCCGCTCGTTCTTTCAGTGTTAATTCCCCTCATTTAAGCGACTGTTTGTTTACGACGGCTGAATGAAAGCCAGCCTGGCGGAGCGGGTTGGTGGCACCATTAATTCTGAGGCTGATAAATGTTATAGTTTGGCATCTGAGAGCAGCCGGGGCAGGACGCCGGTTTACCCAGCTGCAGGGGCTCGAGGGAGAAGCTTCATTCGGTGGCGGAGATGAATTTGCTCCAGATTTGGAAACCAGGAGAGGTCCCCGATTATCTGGGTCCCTCTCTATGTCCTGTCCTGGTTGGTGTGGGCTCAGAAGGTAATATTCCGATTCTGAAATTGAATTGGGGAGATTGAAGGGGTTTAACGGCTTTGGCTGCTGGTGCGATGGAATCAGATGGGGGTGAAAATGCCAGGACGTTGTGTCAGGCAGAGCTCAGCACTGGAATACAGAGTGAGGAGACAGGGAGGAGGGAAATCTGGGAGGGCTGAAGTGGGTTCAGTTTTTTCTCTGATAAATTAATCTTGTATAGTTTCTCTATATCTTACATTTAAATCATATGAGATTTTTATATCTTGAAAATACAATGGGAGTAAGTAGCCACCATTACTAGGTGTCATTTTCTCTTTCTTTTAAGGGCCTGATTCCACATAAGAAGTGACTTAGGGGGTAGGGAGCTCCTGAAAAGCAAGCGGGACTTGCGTGGTTACCTGGGCTGTCGATGAATGTGTGTATGAATGGGTGAACGTGAGGCAAACACTGTAAAGCACTTTGGATAAAAGAGCTAAAGAAATGCAGTCCATTTACCATGACCTACTAAGATCCCATATAAAGAGTACTAAACGATTATTTTTGCCTCTATCATTCCTAACATTCCCGTTCTCCGCATGTTCTTTCATTTTTCCTCCTCATCACTATAACAGCAGCCATCTGTGCGCAACACGGGGCCTATTAGCACGTTCACTTCAAACGGTTGATACAGGAACCTCATGCACAATACAGTAGAGTCAGCAACAAGGTTGGATGGTAACAAGAAGAGATACAGCACACAAGGCCAGGTTTAATAGAAAGACTAAGGTCCACACCGAGGTGGTCAAAGACCCAACATGAGTCATCAAAAGTCCTGATCTAGAAGTTCCACCCACAGAGGGGACGGGGTGATGTTTACCCATGTTGATACACACACAAACCGATAAATCAAGGCCGTAATGTAGTCCTGAGGAGAGGAATTAAAGAAGTGACATCTCACACACGTGTCTCCTGAAATGTCCTATGTGAGGACAAACAGAGTGGCGTGTCCCAGCCTTGTCAGGTCTCTGTGACGGAGCTCATCAGCACCTGTTTCCACTATAGAACAGCAGATGTAACCACCGTCTTATGCTTCATCTCATCGCCTCAGATGAAGGCCAGATGTACTCGATGTACTTGTAGGCCTACTGTTGATTCCAGCTGTATAATAATGGGGTGCCAAAATAAATGAAGTGTGTGTGTCTGAAGTGGAGCATCCTCTGCTCCAGCAGCTCTCTTGGTTCAGTCCTGAATGTGACTCTGGCTTTTAGAGAGACAGGTACAAAGTGACAGCACATTACTTACATCACTGCTCCCTTCTTCATCCCCTCTTCAGTCCCCGCCCTCTGTTTCCACTCTGCCCACTTAATAACACCTGTCAGAGGAGCACTTCTTCCAGTCCCAAAGCAAAGCTGGGGGTCATGACCAGATGTTGTCATGGCTCCCAAATGATCACCCAAAGTGCCAGTCGTCACAGAGGGACTGGATGCTGTCAGTGTTTGTTGGCCTGGAGCGTGCCTGGAAGACATGACTCAGGGGGAAAGAGGCAGCGAGAGACAAAGGAGAAGAAAGGCTTTGCATAATCCGAGCGCGACAAATGATTTATGCGGACAAAATGGCCGAGCTAAATGCAGAATCCATATTTTGCAAGCAGACATAATGGAGAGTACAGCTCTCCTCAGCAGTTCTCGGATAAAAGATATTAAATTTGTGGCGAGTCGCTGATATTAAAGCAGGAAGTAAGAGAAGAGGCAGAAAGATTTATAGACTACTTCACAGAGAAAACAGCAGATATTTATCTTTCAAACACTTCTCAGCTGTTCCAATGAAGTGCCTCTTAAATGAGCGTTTCTCCAAAAGCGAGCAGCTTAAAAGGAGAAATCAAACATAAATGGATAGCAAGGATCAAGAGGGAGAATGCAGGGAATGCGATTACTGCACGGCAGTGTGGTTTGCCAGCAACAGAAGAATTTCACACTGTGTTGTTGGAGAAACATCAAAGCCCAACGCCTCAAATAGTTTCTCTGGCACACAAGGTGACCCAGCAGCACTTCACTTCCTCCATATGCACACATAACAAGTCCACACACACACACACACACACACACACACACACACACACACACATTTACACTGAAACATGTATATTCACAGAGTATGCAAATAAGCCCCATGCATCTAATTTACCTGGAGATATTTCATGTATTTCCAGACTACAAGTCAACAAAGCCTGCAGCACCCGGTCCCTGTCACCCACCCAATCCCGCTCCACCACCAACCTCACACAGATGTGTCTGCCGCTATAGATAGGACGGAAGAAGTCAAACCCCGCAGAGAGACGGGGGCAGTCTTTACTCTGAGGACGTTTGGATCCTTCGAGGACATGCCAGACCCAGCAGGTGACCTTAAATGGCCCGAGTATGTTACTGTGACTTCTTCTTATTGCTTTCATCAGCAGCAGAACAAAAGGACGCTGGTGGGTCCATTTCAAAATCAAATTCAAACTCATGCAGGGAAAAAATTAATTTGTTACAGACAAAAATGAAACTAAATGAAATCACGAAATGTGAGGATGCAGCAATGGCTCTGCAGCAGGACAGACTTAGTACATGCAGCTGCTGTATCTAATGGTGCCTGAGCAGACGTCCCGAAGGATCCACCAACTGAATTAACAGTGAGTGGCAGCCCTGAGTAGCTGAGGTGCTGTATGTGTGTTTGTGTGTGTGTGTTCACCCTTAATGATTTCATCCTGTCATGGACGATTCTCCTCTGCTTCGTGTACTTTTCAGGTTTATGGAAATCCCTCCAGGCAGTTGATTCTGTAATTATGTTGACACTGTAAGTAGAGAAATCGTTTTTTACAGTTTTCATTTACAACTTTATTAGTCACTCCGGCATTGTACGCTCAAAAAAAATCATTCATTAGTAATCGTAGGATTCTATTCCCTGTCCTCTAGATTCCCAGTCGTGTGTGTGCTAATTTAAATTTAATAACTTCTGATCATGTGACTGGCTGGATGATGAGGACCGCTTTTCTCCGTTTCTCCTTTGGGTGCCTACCTCACGTTCTTCATCAAGTCTAACTTAATTGATAAGTGAAGATGAGTTGAGATGAACACGCATCTCTGTGTGAGTTAATTAGATGCAGTCAGAGAGAGACTGCAGAAAAAAACAACAACGTACAAATAATCTACATATCTAGAAAGTCAATTAAGTCTCCAGCAGTCGTAGTCTGCTCATCAAGTTTCTTTATTCAGACTGGCAAAAATGACAATATAATTAATATTAATATCGGTAAATTAATAAATTAATGAGAATAAAATAATAATAACATTATTAATAAATTAAAAAAATGATAAAAAAT
>OMNV01000979.1:0-11777 GCA_900303265.1 Brotula barbata | reverse complement strand
CAAGACTGGGATAAAAAAAGAGCCTTATTTAATTAATTTATGTGAGCTTCTTGCAAAGACACACACACATGCACACATATATATATATATATATATATATATATCATATACACATATATCATACATGCATCATGATTGTATGTGTGAGCATACTTATTAGAGATTAGCGTCAGAAACAGAATCAGCTTTATTGGCCAAGTATTCTCACACATATACAAGGAATTTGACTCCGGCTATCAGTGTCTCTATTTCTATTTCTGTGCTAATGCTGATCCTGACAACAGTCCTCTGTAACATGGAAAGTGCAATTACACCATGACATTAGAGAAATTCAAGGACAGAGAGCAATTTGAAGACAGTACTCACTCTGGAGTGTGCAATACGATAGTGACAGCCCAAGGCCACCTCGAGGCCACCACCCAAAGCTACTCCTTCTATGGCCGCCACCAAGGGCTTGTGTCCAGCCTCCATGGCATGGATCATCGGTATCAACGGAGGCCCAGACATGCGTCCCCCAAACTCCTTGATGTCTGCACCTGTTGAATAAATTTAAACTGATGAAGCAATCAAGAAGTTCAAACAAGAAAAAATGAAGAATGAAATAGCTGAGGACATCACAAATAAAATTTGAACAATGAAAGACTGAATTGTACCAAAAGCATAATATCACAGGGAAGTTATGTTCATACCACCACAGAATACTCCATTCTGACCACAGATGACGACAGACTTCACTTCAGAGTCATTCAGCGCTCTCTGCACCGCGTCAACGATGCCCTGTCTCACCCGAGCACTGCATAATAAAGACGACAGTCTCGTATTACGTTGTGATACATTCAGTATCATCCAATTTTCATGATTATAGCCTTTCGTCATGGAGTGGAAAAGAAAGAAAGAAGGGTCACAGATCAATTCAAAGGTTCACATTCAAAAATGCACTTCAATGTTGGACTACATTTTTTTGTTCATATTTTTTCTCAATTGTCAGCTTGAGACAGTCATGACAAAATAGTGCCATCTATAGGTGATGTCATGTCACATAAAAGACTTACAAAGTCCAACAGACACTTTTGAAGGAAGCCAGGATTAATATTCAACTAACACCCATAGACAAATTGTGAATTGTGTCAGCTGTAACTAACTGTAACTACATAGAAAAACTGTTACCAAAAATATCTTATCAAGTGACCTTCGCAGTTCGTTTTTGCATTTTCCTTTCAAACTCCTAAACACTGGTAAATGGACTGGTGAGTCAGTTAAAAGCCGCTGATTCACTGTTATTTATTTTCACACTAGCAACGGTAATTGTAAGCACCACAGAGAAAATACATTAAAATAAAATACAATAATTTCTACAGAAAGTATGATGAAAACAAATACTAAAATCCATTACAGTAGTCGTGCTGGCTAATGTTTTATACAGAACGTGACTTTCTCTATTATTCAAATCGTGGAAGCAGCAGAAACTCACCTGAGTGCGTTGACAGGCGGGTTTTGGAGCGTAATCAAGCCCACAGAGCCCGAAACACGCACGTACTGAGCCATGGTGAAAAACAAATGCTCACAGCCTCTAAGTGTGTGGGTGAACTTTGTAACGTTAACTGGCTGGTCGCCGTCACCTTTCACACATATTTTACTCCGCTTAAAGGCCGAGACAGTAGTTAAATAGTAACTACCACCCTAGCTGAACTTTACAGTCTCTGTTTGCTTACGATTGGTGTAAGGAAGTAAACTGTGACCGTGTTGACTAGTGACCTCAATACTTTAGTTGTTCACGTGAATGCCTAGCGCCCATTTTCGTTAAACATTACAAACCCAATCGTGCTAAATTTATTTTGGTTTTGGTAGTATGCCTATCATATTTATGCATTTTAATATCTGAATGCAACAACAAATAATTAAAGTGGTTTCGTTTTTTTAAATTTAAAATAAGGCATTTAGCGGGACACCTACATAATTGTTTCTTGTTGTCAACAATAAAAAAAAACTGAAATCGTTATAAATTGAACTGTGCAGACATTTATAAGATTTAGCACTGCACTTATCACTCACGGACATACAGTTTTACCGTCAATCATTCCTGTTCTTACTGTGGCCACTCGTTAGTCCGGTTAATCCCCACTATGGACTTTGAACAGAAAACTTAATTATTTCCATTCGTAACCGTGCTTAATGTAGCCCCTAAGTACAGTATTTACACCATCAAGGGGTTTTGAATAATGTTTAATGCAATATTCTATTTACATAGAAATGTCAGCTATTTTTCCCCACCCGAGATTCGACAACAGGGATGCGATTGGTCTTTCACTACGACATCAAAATCTGCGCGACTATTGCTGTATAGCTGACTGTTCTGGCTACATAGCGCCACCATATGTCTTTCACTAATAAATATCAACTCCGAGTATTCAAATAACGTGTGGACAGCGTTTCCGTTGCTTTTATATTGGCTACAATTCTAGACTGCACGCCCTTTGTCGAATCTCGGGTAGGAAAAATGGCGTTAGTTGTGTTTATCGGATGTGACGTAGATGTAGCGCGTCTTTCTTCCAGTCGAACTGAAAACAAACAGCCACAAGTAGAGAAACGTGCCGAAACGTAGAGAATATGCGCTCCGTCATTGGGCTGACCGCAGTGGTTGCTGCAGCTACGTTTTATCTCTATCTTTTGTCTTCGTTTCTCCCTGCTGGACCCCGACGCCGTCCCGACTCCGATACTGGATCTGAAAATGTGGAAACAGCAGAAGAAGAACCGAGCAGGTGGCTGTCGTTAGCGTTAGAACATGCTAGCCAGAAAAGACATCGAATTCCTCTGCATATAATTTTTTTCCACATTCTATAGCTTGAATGTCTGTTCAAACAATTAGCTTGCACACATACTTAGACGCAAAGCAGAATCAGAAAGACACGAGACATCTGTTTTTAATACAACTCAGCATTTCCCTAGATTTGGTCAATAATTTCATCATTATTTGATTGAAACAAAAAACTAAACCCAGTAAACTCAGTAACTTAATGATCCACAAATAGCTTCGCCAATAAGATAATATACCATAAAAGGTATAAATAAAATAAAAACTTGCACAAAATGACATCTGAGCAGTATGGCCGGATATCATCTTGTTTTAACCACTTAAACTCTGAGGTAACTACCAATGGGGCCACTTTCATAAAGTTTATTTTGCATTCTGGACAGAGGTCCCAAGTTTTCAAAGATACTAAATATTCTGGCTAAATCCATATGAAATGACACCCAACACACTTAAACTAAAGACAGTTTTAAGGAATATAAAAAAGTAAGGCTTAATATAATGTAATGGATTTATTATTTTTTATATCAGTTTCATATCAGTTTGCTGGAAAGTAAACTGAGTTACCATTTACTTGTATTCGAGTTAATGTTTTATTTCATATGAGACCTTATTTATTTTTTATATTTTTTGCCTCTTTGGATGCTGGAATTTTCAGCAGTACGTGTTAAAGCCGTTGTGTCTGTATTGCCGACTGTGTCTGTACATGATGGATGATTGTATCCTTGGTGTTACTGCTCTGTTAGGCTGAAGTTCCCATCAGACCTGGAGGAGCTGAAGAAACTGGCTGAGCTGCTGCAGTTTTATAAGACAGAACACACAGGATATGTCCTACTCCTTTTCTGCAGCGCATACCTCTACAAGCAGTCCTTTGCCATCCCTGGATCCTCATTCCTGGTAATGCAAAATTCTGTGATCTTAACGAATGAGTTAGTTACTTTATTATCACTACCTGGAAAAGCCTTGTCTTTGTAGTGACAATGTGCAAAGAGGTGTTCAATATAAGATAACCCACAAACAAATGGTGTCAAAGCTATCACTGCATCTGGTCCACGCTGTCCTTTTCACTCGTCCCCACTTATTTGCATTATTCTAATGTTTGGTGCTCATTTCCAAACTAAATAGTTAGCGTGGTGTAGAGCCTCTGAACCTCATACAGGTGAAGTGACCGTCATGCACCTAAATATCATGCACAAGTTTACACAACCTTTTTAACTGTTTGGAAAGGTGGTATACAAATAAAGCTTATTATTACTACTATGTAAAATGGGAGTAAGATGTATAGTTGGGTCATTAGAATTCATAACGTTTACAAGGCTGAATAGTTCATTTTGCTTTGCGTCTTGTGTTAATGTTACATAGATTTACTTTAATCAGATGTCTTTGTGGACGTGGCTCAGGTTTCTTCTTGTCATGTCATTGTGCAGAATATTCTAGCAGGAACTATATTCGGACTGTATCAGGGACTGCTGCTTGCCTGTGTGCTCACCACTGTTGGGTCCACTATGTGTTACCTGCTGTCCAAAGCCTTTGGAAAACGATACATCGTCCAACTCTTCCCAGATAAAGTCTCGATGCTTCAGAGGAAGGTAGGTCCATCCTTAGCACTATAATAAGGATTACTTCATACAAGGCACCAAATAAATGAACAGTTAGTGTAAAATTACCTTTGACAACATGTAGTTTGTAAACTTCTTAAGCAGTGTCGTGCCAGAAGAGAAAAATAGAAGAGTCGTTCAGCAGCCCAATTTGATTTTTTTTTTCACATTATTTGTACTTGATGCAGAAAGTGACCTAAAAAAAAATCAAATTTAGTTTGTTCACACCCATCAGAAAATAATTAGATTTGGGCCACTTCAGCCTGTAATGTGACTGAAGCCTAAGGGATACAGTATGTTGAGTAAAGGCTCATTTATGCTCAATGTTAAATAAGCAAACAGGTGGAGTCTTCTGTCTGTACTCACCGTTCATTTCTCCCATATTTTGCACGTTGTCTGAAAGCTTACGGACACGGAGGAAACGGAGCAATACCAACAGTAACTGTGGGGCCAATTTTGGGCAGTGTAGCCAGTACTCCCAGGTTAGACCATCGAAACATTGAAAAAATATCAGAACTTTTTGACGAGTGGAAATGATCTCATTCAACACATCAGGATGTATTTAATGCCAAAGCTCTTTCTTAGCAGGTACATTATCATAATGTCCTCCACCGTTGCCATTTGCCAGTTTGTTGATGTCGTTGTTTTGACTCTGAACTGCCCTCGAGTGGATGTATTGCTTAACATACGAAGGACGCACAGAAGTATTAGGGCCTGACGGTTACACTGTTTGAAATTGACCTGTTAAGGTTCGTATGTACAGGGAGCATAAATGAGCCTTAAGTCTTCATAGATTGAGACCATTCATGTATTGGTAAGAAATATTTTTTCCAATCTCTGTGTCTGCAGTGTAGATGTTTTTCACTCTGTTAGAACATATACAAGGCCGAACTGAACGACAGCAGATTTCATTTAGTTTTTTTGCCCAGCTGTATCAAGGTCAGAAGAAGAGTAGAGGCTACGGGGAGGTGACTGTTGTTATGCTCGCTCACTGCAGTGTTATTGTGGCTTTTGTCAGTCTGGAAGATTTTATTCCAACATTAGAAACAAGTGTTGCTCTCTTGACAGCGAGAACAATAACAAAAATAAGTTTGTTTCTGTGTCCCTTAAATTACAAAGACCTCTAACATCTCTCCGTCTCTCTCTGAGGTGGAGGACAATCAGGACTGTTTGTTCTTCTTCCTACTCTTCCTGAGATTCTTCCCCATGACTCCCAACTGGTTTCTTAACGTGTCTGCCCCAATTGTCAACATTCCCATCACCTTCTTCTTCTGCTCCGTCTTCATCGGTAAGCACTGGAGGAATGACCCGGTCAATCCTGTTTGGTTTGATTGAAGTGTTCCATAGAGAGCGCGTGATCAGAACGTTAAACTGTTGCAGTGCAGCCATAGAGCGGCATAAGATTGGAGGGCCAGCAAATGATGGGATGGCCTGCCAGTTTCCAGTTCACTTAAAGGTTTGCATGACCGGTATTGTATTATAGAATGAATCCTCAGTCCCACTCAGTTTTCCAGCACTCTGCCTCATCCTTCAGGGAAAACAAGCCCAATGTTGACAAATGCAGTTTTGTTGACTCAGAGGAAATACAGTTATTCATTTTTAATAAGCCAAGCAAACAAAAATACAGCTTCACCTTGTCACAGCTACAGATACAGTAACAGATATTTAAATGTCAGTATTCTCAGCATTTGTGTTCCTGTTACTGCTTACATAATTCAACTGCATGAGAGTAAATACTGTATATCCCACACCCACACCTGTCACATTCTGCCTCCAAAATTGGGGATTCACTGCTTCTTATTCACAATAAATAAGAAGTGGCAGTTCTTCCTCCTGCGTACAGACGAACTTTACTCTGATCTTTTCATATCCTATTATCCCATTTTATCTTGTTTGCCTTAGCATATAGTTTCTATTGATTGCAGTACATGCCATTGGAATGAATAATGCTTACCACATGTGATTGGATTTTTTTTCTTTGGAGTTCTTAAAAAGGGCTGCACCTTTGCAAACAGTGCTCCAAAGACTGAGTTATTGCTTGCTGTCAGTCCTCTGTTTATGGCTGAGTTTCAGCTTGTTTGGCTGGGAATTGGTTGGTGTTCAGCCTGTGTGTAGGCTGAGGCTGGAGGACCGTCAAACCCGAGTCAGTGGGGGCGATTGTGACCAATTTGATAAGAGTTAAAAACTGTTGTCATTAATTGTTGACATTATTTTGTCTATCCTTGTATGTGTGTTTCACGTCAAAGCGTTATATATATCCATATCCTTAAACTGGTGGAAAATTTTGAATTAGACTGTAAATTAGATTTACTTTCCAGTTTAATCATTTTATCATTGGTTAAAATCATTTACACACCTGTACATGCAGAAAGATAAAAGTATTTTTCACAGTAGTATGAAATGTGTCACTTCAGGTCCTTTCTTGATGTGCTGTGTGTCCTCGCAGGTCTTCTGCCATACAACTTCATCTGCGTGCAGACAGGCGTCATGCTGTCTGAGGTGTCCTCCTTGGACGACTTGTTCTCCTGGGAGCGACTGCTTCAGCTGCTGGCCATCGCCTGCATGGCCCTGCTGCCCGGAGCGCTCATCCGTCGTTACAGTAAGAGGAGTCTCAAGCTGGATGACACGCACGCCAACGGGATCGTAGCAGATAAGAAGATCCAGTGATTCAACGTGGACTGAATGCTTCACCTTGTGCCGTGCTGCCGTCTGAACGCCTGTCATTATCTGTTCATCAGAGCTCTGGACACGGAGACGAATGTGTTTTAAGTGGTGGTCCAAGACACCTTCTTTGCATTATTTGCGCGCGTTAAGAGATTTGGTGCACTTTTGTTCAACCACCACGAGGTGGAACAATGTGGTCTCTAAAGCTCTGTTTCTATGGTGCCATCCCTTAGTCCCAACTACAGCAGTTGTAAATTCTTCGCCTTCGCCCCACCCATCTTCCATGATGTCCCATTAGTGGACCTGTCCCCAATCACCTACTGAACCTGGACAGGGAACAAAAGGAATATTCTGCTCTCCTGGACGTTTTTTTCCCACGAGACTTCATTGAACCTAATTTGGAAGAACTGCAGAAATCACTTGATGGTGTGACAGCATCAGACGTCGCCTTCGACTTCTTGCTCTACGTTGGTGCTGTATCATCGATCATATATCTACCTGCTCAGGCATCTGGGCAGATGTTCATGTAACAAATGCTTATTGTGTTGGAGCTCAGTGAGCCGAACCAAATGAAAAGTTACATGGCAACAAAAGGTCAGACTCCAGTGTGAGGATGACCTTTACATGAAAACAACCTTAATTTCTCTGTAATTTAGTAAACTGATAAGCAGGATGAATTCTAGACAACATAGTTTATAAAACTGTAAGAAGCCAATTTCTTCCTTACAGACACTTTCACTTTTATTTATAAAGGCTGCCTCCACTCTGTATGGAGGCATCAGGTATCTGAGCTCACTAAACCTTTATCTTTGGGAAGACTAAGGGCTTTTTGATGATTTTGACAGTAGTTCACAGTTAGAATAATTGATGCGGCCTTCATGTGCTGTCAGAAATATGATCATTTCAACTTCAGTTCACATGAACAACAACCCAAAGTTGTAATAACCAGTGGGGAATGTGTGTGTTTTGATCATACCAGAGATTCAAGATGTAAGATGTGTAGTATTTTCTACATTTCCATTCTTTGTCTTTCCTTGAATCTGTGAAGTACTTTGTTGAATGTGAATCTATGATGTTGATAAGCTATTACTATTATTATTAGTAGTAGTAGTAGTAGATCTACTAGTAATTACATGTGATCTGTCAACTTTTTTTACGGACATATTAAGGGAACATACGCAGAGTAACAACCTATAAGGGGAAAACAAAGCCAAATAATTATTATGGGAGTGAATTCATGGGTAAGGGAAAATGTTTGGCATTCCCATTTCATGGTGCCATAAAAATAACACAAAGACAAACACAAAGTTGGTGTTAATGCTGCCTGACGTGCATCCTCTCCTCTCCTGTCTGCCTCTGTCGCACAGGACCGGTTTAAGTTTTCTTTAAGGTTGGCTTTAGACAGGTTGTCCATGTTTGTTCTCTCTACACTTCTGTATTACCGGTCACTGTCCTGCTTGTGCGACGTGTCGTGACGAACCATGGTCCTACGAGGAGCACGCCAAAGCAGCATTTCTGTTGCTGAAGTTGGGACTGGTTTTGGTGTCTCAGAAACCACGCCGTCCCTTTGAGTTTAAACAGATCGCAGCAGGAAGCACTGACCCAGTGTGATGTTTAAGGGACTATTCTGTGTTGCCAATTATTTTTACATCTTTGCCTCAATATCTGTGTACACTGTATTTGTATAAATGTTTACATTATGTATGTACAGGAAAAGTGACGGAAAAACAACTACCTCACACATGGTCAGGTGGACTCGGTAATGGAATCACTGCAGCCAGCTCGTGGTTGTAGAGACCGTATGGGTCAGATAATTTGATGATTGTTTTGGGTTGGGTTTGATTGTTTTATCTGTAAATTTGAGGTTTGTTTGCAGCACACACATCAAATCTTGACATTGGATCTTAATGTTTGTAGAGCGATTTGGCTGCACATCGACAATCAATTTTTTATTTATTTTGTTGAACTTAGCAAATTTATGATTAGCTAATAAAGGCTAATTTAAAGCACACGAATGCACCACTTTAATTTTTTCAACTCTTTACACACAGTCAAATTTTTGCACATGACAAAATTTTAATTCAGAGACCAGAAAAGGGTCCCGGGACCAGAATAACATGTCAAGTTTTGGGTTCAATCCTCAGTTAATTGACTCGTGGCAACGTGTTGCCGTGGTGGTTAGTGCTGTTGCCTCACACCTAGAAGGTCGTGGGTTTGCGTCCTATCTGTGTGGTTTGTATGTTCTCCTCCCACCTCCTAAGACAAGCGGTATAGATAATGGATGGATGGATCTTCCATATGGTAATTCCTGTTTTTGCTGGTTCCATCCAACTCTCCTAACTCCAGGCTTTATTCTCCTAGATTTTTGGCTTTATTTTCTCAAATTTGTGAGTTTATAAACTTTTTTTTTCTTTTCTCTTGAATGTACTCCTCCCATACACTTAAAATAAGATGGCACAAATACGCCACCATACAGCACACACCCATAATCAGAGTGTTAACTGTATACAAATCTATTGACTATTCAAGCCTTAATGTTGCTTTAAGCCTTCTCTCTCTCTCTCTCTCTCTCTCTCTCTCTCTCTTTATTTGCCTCATTGTCTGCCATTTTCAGAATATGGTTGAAAGTGTGTAATGGTATATATTGTATATGTATGTATTATGCTGTCATGTCATTGTTGTTTCTTCAGACATGTACAATCTTTTTACAGTAACTGTGGTGTGTGAGAGTACTCTAGATGTTGCGTCTTTTTCAAAGGTGAAAAGCCTCCAAAATAAAAATCAGAAATGTGAAAAATTCTTTCAAATATTTATTGCTCAGATCCAGGTTGGTCAGCAATACAGTTCACTCACAACTCAATACAACAGTATGGCTGTTACCAGAAAGGCATGGATCCATTGAGATGTATTAGACATGGATCATATTTCTGTCCAGCACACAGTCACCAGTTACCTTGAGGTGTTTTGGACCTGTTGGCTCATGAGAAATGTAGGACATGAGGGTTGTGACCCGCTGAGGAAACAAAGGTATCTTATGGTGAAACACAGTTAATGGATCCCTCAAAACCCACGGAATAGTCTAGTACTGGATGAAGTGTAGTACATCCTGGATAGCCTATGACATTCTCATGCAACGCTTTGTGTTTCTTCTCATTCAAGGACTAAAACACTGCTGTGGTTCTGTATACGTCTGACTGGACAGTGACTTAATCATTCCTCAGTTAATCCATGCTCAGATTATATGGATGGTGTCGAATGCCTTCTATTCCTTCACTCTGGATACGAGGAGACCTGGATACGACCCTCCCTCCTCTCAATCATGTCTACGGTATTATTTTGTCATACTGATTCCCAAATCTGTTCAAAAATGCATACTAGGATTTTTTTTTTTAAAACCACAATTTAACAGCTAGTATTGGTGATCTAACAGGAATGAATATAAAAGCAAAGAATCCCAACTACTTCTCCTGACTATATTATTAAATCAGTGTAAATGACAAGAAAACCAGATCACCAGAAACGAAAAAAACTATTCAACCACCATGTGATATGACAAACAACACTGTACACCCATGTGATGTGTGTGTGTACTTGTTATCTGGTATTTATTAATAATGCCTAGCACACTTCACAAAACTTAGAAACACCAGTCCTTGGAAGAAAATTAAAGATCGCTATCATATCGTCAAGTTTTGCCTCAGAGCGCTGAAATCGGCAAACAAACGTGGTTCATAGTGGATTCTCTGCTCACCACACCGCAGCAAAACTGAACTCTGAACCTCACCGCCTGAGGCTTAAAGAGCGAAAAACACAAGTGAGACAGAGGGCTGAAGATGAGAGAAACGGATCAATCCTCTGCACCGAAAAGAGCTTTGAGTCTAACACTGCTCTACTCTGAAAAAATCTAATCCCGATGTCTTACAGTCGGACAAACCATTACAAAGTGAGTGACAAACTACAACTCCCAGTGCTACTGTGAACACAGTTTCTCCGAGACACACGTCCTACCACACTGAAGCAGACCACGACGGGAGTCACGCTTATGGCTGGAGTAGAAGCACCGTGCTGTGTTTGTGTGGGTAAGGTCAGGGTTTTCGTCAGGTCTGGTGAGCTACCAGTATATGAGGTACTGTTCTGGCTGTGAGAAGGCCTGCTGTGACAGCCTCAGGCATTGTGTGAGTTTGATAGACCTTTTATGTGTTAACACTGCTATTCTGTGTTCTCTAGGACACCTCGTGTGAAAACTGAAAAAAAAAATTAAAAATGCTGCTCTCCTAATCAGTTCTCACAGTTAAATCCCAGATACTAAAAACACTAAGGACCCCAGTAGACTTCACACCGAGTGGAGCTTTCAGGGCCAAAAAGAAGATGTCTCGCAAGGCTCAAGACAGCGATTTAGGCTCTGTCTTGGTTCTTTGTGCAGATTCCCCCGAGCTGATACCCCTTGGATATGATTGGTTCAAAAACATGGCTTGTTGCATCCTCGGTCCAGGCTGTCTATCACTTATTGGCCAATTCTTAAACTTTCTTAACACACATAACTACTGATGTTGTAATCCGCAACTTGAGGAATCACACACGCCCAACGTGTCCTCGGGCTTCAGCTGTTTTAGGCCTCATTTGGACATTTTTCCAGGCCTTTTTAAAACTACATTTTTCCGTGTCTTTTCTAGGATTTATCTTAACATCTCATCGATCAAGTTCTG
>OMNV01000978.1:0-10668 GCA_900303265.1 Brotula barbata | reverse complement strand
ATCACTTACTGTTAAATTCATTGGTCCATTTGAACACATTTTTTGAATAAATTTAAAGTTACAATACATTCTTACATGTATTGCAGATATTGTTTCTTCCTGGAATTACAGATTTCAAGACCACTACAGCTGCTCCTGCTATCTCTGCACATTAAAATGTGACAGCGTATGAATGTGGAATTTATCATACATTAATTCATTATTATTATTACATTTATTGTACTTTTTAATTGATTTAATTAATTAATCAATTAATTGAGCTTTTGAACCAGGGTCAAGTTGTTTTTTATATTGTTATTATGTTTGTTTATCTGTTTCAGTCAATGTCACCTAACTATCTATTTAATTTACCAGTTTTTCTCTCATATCTGCTGCAATTTAATTTCATGTTCTTTTCTGCTTCAGCTTTGGGTCAGCTTCACTTGTTTTTAACTATGCAGTATAAATAAATTTGATTTGACTTTTACTTGGCTTGATTAATTTTCAGGTTTCATTAACCTCTATAATCCTCTATAATGCATAAATCCTAGCAGAAGCTGAAATAAATAGCCCACCTCCTCACTCCTCACGACCCCGCCCACACACCCAAACCTCCGGAAGTTGTGATGTGCGGAAGTAAACAATTCGCTGATAGATCAGTGAAAACGATTGAATATTCTTCTGGATATTAATTTATTATTTTTGTGGAAAGCTGAATGCTTCCCTCAACGAGTCAGCACCGTGGCGGAGGATTGGGTGTGCCCGCTCAGTCCCGGTCGAAACACTCCGGAAGAGAGCCTGTGTCTGTTTGTCTGTCTGGGGAGCGACTTCATCGACAAACCTGACGGGGCCACGTGACGCACTCGAGTTTCCGAAAGTGCCGTCACTAGTAACAGATAGCTAAATAAAATATAACCAACCAACATAACAATATAATATAATATTCATCGTGTCACAATAAATACTAATCGTTCCAAGAATAAAAAATAAAAATACTAATCGGTCCACCGCTACTTAAAAAATCCAAACACATTTTTATGGAACAGTTTCGTCTCAGAATTATACCTTTATTTCCGATAAATATTAGCTTTCAACCCCCCCTTCACAATCTGATTTATTTCAATACATAGAACTTGAAGAATAGAATTTGGAGCCCTAAGCTTTGTTGGTTTTTCAAACATTATGTTGAAACCTCCCAATTTTTTAAACTTATTTTCCGTTAAACTCATCTGAGGAAGGACCAAAAATATTTATAAAAGATCACTACGGAGACAAAACCTCTACTTTTTAAAATGAAATGTCAGCGTATGCTGTCTTTGTTATATACACGTGAGGAATGCCAAATTCATAGTATGACTGATTTGAATGTTTCCTGTGAAATATTCATTGTTTTGCTCTTTATTCAGCGACTTTTTTATTTTTATTTATGTTTTGCCCTTTGACTTTGTTGTTATGGCCACTTACTGTTCTAGGTCATTTTTGTATATGAACTTATGTATTTCACAAAATTATTTATGCTCGAGTAGGTTTATGAACCTTTTAATGGAAATATGTACGTTTTGCCGCATTTATTCTCTCCGTTTATAGCTAGAATTACCGTCGTGTTCGTCGGTTTCCGTCATATCATATGGTCTCGTCAGGTTTGTCGATGACGCTCCTGCGCCGTGACGTCACTCAGCCGGTGTTTCTAATGGGTAGCTACAACAAGGAGTGGCGACTGTACCTTTAAGTGGAAGGAAGCGAAACTACTTAGCGGTATCACTGAATCGCTCCGTTTACTGGACCCACAGGGAATTTCGATATGATATTAGTGAAACTCATTCTCTTGTTTTCGTGCCTACGAGACATCACAGGTTAGTTTGTTTTACTAGCCAATGAAAGTATTGAGGACTCGCCAGTCGAGCTAACGCTAATCGGATCAAGCAGTTGTAGCTACTCTAGCTATCTAACTTAGCATTCTAGCTAACGTCAATCTTAATGTTGTTCTCTTTAAAAATGTGCTCACCTGTAATCATCGGGTGGGAAAATATGCAACTGATGTTAGTTGGTGCTTTTGTGAGATATAGAGCATGTTTAATTCAGCGCTTGTTCTTTGACAGCTTCAAAGGTGTGTTGACTACCTCTAGGGAGTGGAGCTAACGTTTCCGAACAGACATTTGAAACAACTACCGGACTCGGAAGTAACAGAATTTCACTCTGGCGTTCAAATCAGAACAAAACAACACAAATGAGCTTACTAAACCGGTTAATGTTTACAGTAAGAGACACACAGTGTACGCTAACGAGATTGATGCCAGGCTGTGCTGCTGCATCGGCTGACAGCTTCGCACAGTCTAAGTCAACTTTGTCTGTATAGCCAATAGTCACATTCAATTCCTGACCCAGCCTAAAAGTCTCAGGAAGGCGTGGGAAAACCACCAAAATAATAAACAGGGAGGAAAAGAAGAGGAAAGATTTTGATATTTTTTAAAAACCGCAAAAATTGTCAACATGAGCCCTGATAGAGAATATTGAACAAGGATGGAACATGTTAGAGGGCGGAAGGCGAAACATATGTGCACTTCTCCTAATGTAATGTAACATAGTGATCTTAACTTTAAACAATGTATTTCTTGGTTGTTTACAACAGTAATTACACCCACAGTGTCATTTGGCATCTGTTGTGGATAGATAGATGTTATTTATTGATATGAGAACATAAAAGGACGGAAATCTACCAGAATGCAGTTTGTCTAGAAGTGTTATACGTAGTGTTATAATCAGAATATGAAATGTACAGTCTTAAGCGTTACAGAACAAACATGTTGCGGTAAACAGTAGGGCTTATCTTAGCGATTTTAAACTTTCAATCTATGGTTGACTTGTTTATTGTCACTACTCTTCGGCTTTACAAAAAGTGAATACACACCCAGTAATGGAAAAACACCACAATGTCAGGTGTAAATATATCTAACAGCACAATGTTGCCATTGTTGGGTGTAGAAAAAAGATTTCAGAAGTTTGGTAAAAATAATGATCCACCCAGGAGTTGTTAGAATCATTCTGTATTGTTATAGGTGGAAGCTTTGACAACAAAATGAAAAACAAACCTTGGATTTAAGGCTGTGCTTGCGGGTGGGTGGATATTTTGTTTTTGTCCAGATATCACCTAGTCTTATTATTTTATACACGCACCTCACAGTGCAATTGAATAACACTTTTAAATACTCTGTCATATCTGTTGACATCACAGATTTACCTGAGATGCTGCTCGGTATAAATCACTGAACAGCATACGATCAGCTGAGTTCATACAAAGTCAGGAGAGGACCGCAAACACATTTTGGCTTTAACTACTACTTGTGTGCAGAGGCATTGCTGAACCGCTAACAGACCCAGCCCAGCTGCAGGGATTGTTGTCAAGTTGCCTTTCATTGATAACATTCATGTTGGATTGAGTCACCTGATTTAGACTAGTTGTTGTGGGTTAATTACTGATGAACGTTAGCCTGACTGAAATTTGGGAGCTTTTAAATGCACGTGGACGCCCGTTATGATTACAAAGATTAACTGATTTTAACAGCAGAATAATAACTTCTTATTCTCTGTTTATTATCAGTAAAAGTGCTTTGTATCACATTTCTTCTGAAAAGTAAGTGAAATTAACCTTTAATGTTAACGTTCTTCTTTGGAACAGTGCATCAAAGTAGATTTTCAGACTTAATAGTAGGTTCTCTCAAACTCAATAAGCAAGAACGTGCAAGAAAAATCATTACACAAACAAGGACTGATGTGGACTCGCATTTTCAATAAAAAGCTTTTAGTGACATACTGAACAAATTGTATTCATATTGATTGATTACATTACAGTGAGGCCATTTTGCCTGCTTATTTTTCAAAGCTAGAATATAGAGGCAGTTCTGTCCTTTACCCCTGGTCATGTCCTACACTGGCCTGATTACGTATCCAAAATGGTTGTTGGTGTTCCACTTTCATTTTGTCCTCACGGGAAAGTTAATTTCATTCGGACGATTTGTGCATTATATACAGCCAACGCAAGGGACTGATGGGATGGGGCTTAACTTCCGATCAGGGCCCAAACTGGTTCAAACACGGGGGGCATCCGTCACCTTACAATAAACCTGGCAGAGCAGGCACAACTTCTGGAAAACATGATAGGCATGTTGGCAATGCTGTATGTGGAATAAACATGGATTAGGAATGGTTTTAGCTAGCTGAGAGGCTCTTTAGTGGTGATGGCACACAATCAATAGGAGATGTTGCTGCACTGTTGTCATCCTAGAGTTTTTGTGAGGAAGTCAGCATTTCCGCCAAACACGATTACATCAGTACTGCCACGCTGATTGCCGGGCCTAGTTTACGTTACAATTAGTCCTCTTTGTTCTGTTTCTGTACTGTGAGGTACAGTGTGTAGCACAGAACCCTCAGCTGTCTGATGTGTAGTGCACAGATCTGCCATCGTTCAGCACGCATGTTTGTGTGAGGCTGGGCTGAGTTGTCACCGCTGTTACTAGGGCTGAGACGACTCCTCGAGTAAATCGATTACTAAAAAGCCCCGAGGCCATTTATTCGCCTCGAGGCTTCGTTAAATCTAGTATAAGTATTAAGTACGCAGCGAACTGCGCAAAGGTCCGCGTAAAGTGTAGGCGGGGTCTACAGATCGGGACCGGGGGACACGTAACATAATGCCAACCTACTTTGTGGAAACACACCTGATGTGCCTACATGTTGGATGACGTGTTTTCACGGGAGGGCTTTACTCCACAGCTCTCCATTCAGCCGGAGACTTGTGTCGTGCCGTTCAGTGATCACCGAAAGGCACAGTATGAAGGAGTTTATTGATCTTCGAAACAAACATTTATGCCGAAAAACTGCGTTCAGCGATCTCTGTTGACGTATTATGACTTCATAATGGCTGATTAATAACGGAAATCAGTGCCGTGGCAAACGTTCCGTGACGATGTTTAATGAAATTCACTCATTTCAGAGAATTTTCTGATTTTCACTATTATAGGTTACTAATGCTAGAGTAATTTAATGGGGGAAAAACGACAGAATATTCGGTAAAATACTCGATTACTAAAAGAATGGATAGCTGCAGCCCTAGCTGTCAGCGCTTCCTCCGTTCCCACCCGTGGATTGTAGTCCACTGGGTCAAGTGGGACTATAAAGATCAAAGTCATGGTGACCTAGATGTCATAATGAAACTGTCCGCCCCCGTATTTCTTCCGTCTGTGCAGAAATCCGAGCAGCTCTGGATGCACGAGTTAAACCGTACAGATCACAAATTCAATGTGATGCTTGAAGAGGCCAAACAAACATTTTCCTAGTTCTTAAAATCACGTAGGGAGAAAAGTCTTCTTATTGACGTCACGGGTTCATGTGCTTTTGGGGTAAAAAGTCAGTATGTTAAAAATGAGTACGTTTTCACTCAAATTTTGATAACTTTTTTTATTTATTTTTTTACCACACTGTCCTCAAGGGAAGAGGAATAAGGAACAGTTTATCAAATTCTAGACCAAATTGCACCTTAAAACTCGCAACAAATGTCAATAAAAATGTCTTTGCCCTTTAACTGTTGAAGAAATTGTTCTCTAAAAATTATTACTTTTGATTGGCTTCCAGCCTGCACCTTTTAACTGTACTGTGGTGACAAAAAGCTCCCATTCCCTATTAAAAGCGGAGGAGCTGCCAATATTGTATGAGAACTGCGGTGCGAGCAGATATAACAAATCTGTCGTCTTCAAACTGCTTAGTGGGTTTTCGGGAAACAAAAGCGCCTTGTGGCAGTGGGGACCATACAAAAATCAGAGTGTTTAACAGATTATGTAGTTGGTAAATTAAACAACAGTGTAATTACATCTCAGAAATTGTACACCTCACTGATAAGTCATTATGGAGCCAACTGTCGCCTAAGATCATCGGTGCTGCAGCTCAGTGCTACCACATTACTGCAAATTAATGGAGTTGTCATGTTGTGTTGAGGCCGATCGGGCTTTCAAGCTGGAACTGTTTGTTTGTATGAAAGCAACATATTCTCTGATTAATTATAGCCTCACGCTCTCTCGGTTCAGAGTCTGCTCAGTTGATTTTTGGATGGCGCTTGTCTCAGGCTCCTGTCATTGTTAAAGTTGGGCTGAAGAAGCTGATTGGTGTGATCTGTGAATTCTTGAACGTGTCCGTGCTGGTCTGGTGCAGCCTCTCCCCGTTGGAAGATTTGTCACTCGCACCTCACTGAGACACTTCAGTAAGAACAAAAAACTAAAAACCCACAGCTGGCCAACTGAAGTTTCACATGATCAAAGTTTCATTTCTTACTGCAGTAATAATAATATGCCCAAGTAAAGGTCCTCATTCCCCTTTAAACAGAGACTTCACTGTGTAACTTACTATCTAAAGGCTGTTCATATGAAAACCTCTCTAAAAGTAAGCACTTCTGACAGAAAGACTGAGTTTCTGTAGTAATGAAAGCCTAGAACACTTTTGGAAATATGTGATGAAGATCATAACCTTGACAAATCAAACAAGAACCTGAAAAAAACATTGATTTTAATCTGTTTCCTTTTATTGATTGTAAATATTGATGTCTTCAACACACTACATGTGTAGTTTGCAAAGGTTGCTTTACTTTACTTGTCACACCACTGAAACATCATGAAAATGTTATGGAATTGAATTGAGAAATAGCTGTAGAAACCTTGGGATATAAAAGTTTCCAGTTGGAATTTAGATCGGTTTATTCAATCAGAGATGACTACTGGACCAGAGCGGCAGTCACCTGATTATCCTCGCATGCTGCTCACTTTGGCTTTAAACGGACCACTTTCTCTGTCTTTGTGCACAGAACAAAGCTGTTGTGTATGAAAGGCAATGGGATTACCAGTGTGGGGCCACATTCATGAGCTCAATAGGCCAGTTAAACATGGCTGACACATCATACTGTAGCACAGCTCTATCCCCGTTTCCCATCGTGGAACCATAACTCTGCAAATGTAAACATTTCCCATGGGGTCTTGTGTTTCTGCTATATTCCACTCAAGATTAATGAACAGATGTCAGTAAAAGATTAGAGGAAGTTGCTGCTTTTCCTCACTGCTTTTGAATTCTGTTTCAGGTCAGCTTGAGAACCGCTTGAACAAATACATCCGCCACTATGAGGGTCTCTCATACGACACAGACGCTCTGCACAGCCGTCATCAGAGAGTCAAGAGGGCAGTGTCCCACGACGACAGGACCCTGCACCTGGAGTTCCAAGCTCATGGACAGTCAGTTTATCTACACACAAAACACACATGCACATGCACACTTGCTCTCTTTGTGTCTTCTACGTTAACCTTATACTGCGCTGATTATTTTTCACAACTATCTTATGAAACCTGCTCATCTCGCCCTTGGTTTTGCAGCACCCTAAAACCCCATGATGAAGGGAGCCCGGGTTCATATTTCGGGCGGCTACTTTTTAAATATAGAAATGACATGAATCCTTAAGTGACCCGGACAACAGCATGCATCATGCTCATGAAGGAAAATAATTTACCTATAGCTTTTTTACAAATTCATACAAATTAGATAAGCCAAAATTTACAATCGTCAATAGAAAATGAGATGTAGATACCACTGAAATAATAAATAGGAAAATGAAATATGACAGCTGCAACGTTTATCACATTCTTATGCAAAGAACAGCTCAGTTCATTCGTTCATTAAATTGAATTTATTAGTGCTATTTGTGATTATTTATGTGCATGTTTTAAAACCAGCGGGTAGGGCGTGACCAGTTCAGTGTTTTAATTTTGAAACCATTAAGTCATAGGAATAGTTGTGGTTTTGTCAAAGAGTTGTAATAAACAACACCAAAATGTTGCGCAAGGACATGAATATTGAAATGTGGAGCTCAAACGTCTTAAATTCTGTAATAATATCTTTGCTGCCGACATATTTACAGTACATACAAAACGGTGGTGCAACTGTGCACTGGCTGCCGTCGGTGACCTTTTACATCAGATACCTTTCCCGGCGGTTACTTAAATATCTAAACAGACAGGACCAACCACATTATTGCAGCCTTTAACCTAAAGTTCTTTCCCTCCTTTCCTCCAACACTGGAGCACCATATTGGCCTTTCTTATTCTGTTTGAACTGACTAGTAATTTGATATTAGCGCCTGTACAGCTAAATCGGTCTGAGTACAGTGCCGACACCATTGTTGTGGTAACATTCTCTTAGTTCAAGCTGTAACGCTCCTTAAATGTCCTCAGGTTTGTATCGCAGACTTTCTGTTACCTGTCGTAGCAGAACACGTAGACGCTGTGCTCCTGCACCACTGCACATTTGGAAACGGAGCTCAAAAGTTAACATGCACACGGCAACTCAAAGAGAAAGTTTAAAACAGTTAAAAGTAGAAAGATAAAGGATTCACATGCATCACTTCAACTTATGTCACGTAAAAATTGTCTTTTGTTAGCCTTAACAATAACGCTAACAATAATGATAATAACAGTAATAATAATGACTCCAGACTAGAAAAGAGCTATATAAATGCAGTCCATTTACCATTTTAATGATAATAGTAATAATTAATAGTAATGATAACAATCATCATCATCATTTGATACAGAAATGTAACAAATAGAATAATATAGACTACGAAAAGTCTATTATCCATTTTTTTAGTGATTAAAGCAAACTTGTGAGAAAAACATTCACCTGGATGCATAATTGGAGTAAAACAGTTTATAATTTTTCGTTTTTTTTTGCTGATTTCAACCTAATGGTGAGGTAAGGTAAAGGTAAGACATTGAAAATTGGCGCGATGGCTTTGCTTGTTGTTCCATTAAGAGTTCTTTAACAGCAAGTACAGAAAAAGCAAAAATGTAAAGGAATATTATCAGGAATCAAAAAGGCCTTAATTCAGCCACCAGAGGATCTCAGATTTTACGAGGCCTCTGATGTGTCTGTGCTTCCGCGACTAAGTAACAAGTGGTCCATGAACAGCAACATGTATACTGTATTTTGGAAGCTCTGTAAAGTGACCTCAACATGATAATATTGAGGTTTATGAACCACATCCCTGCTGCTATAGTTTATGCAGTCACATGCTGCAACCCGGCCAAAAGGCTGTAACTCAGCCGAATAACAGAAGAACACACGAAGATGACAGCAGCAGCATCAGAGATCAGGTCATCATGCCCCAGGCCATGTGAATGACATACCAATGGAGGAGGGGCATTGATATCTTACCCTCAACCGGTGGGCTCCACTAGTTATGAGAGAAGAAACAGGAGCCTCTTTCACACAACGTTCCAGTTTGTCTGCCAGCATAGCAGGATTTTGTTTATTCACACAGATGGACCTTTCACAGGTATTGTGTTTGTAGTCACACACGTTCCAGTATCCGGGAACACTAAACCCACCGCATATCAACACAAGGGACGTGGTAGAAACCCAATCCAGTCTCCCTTTGACTCCTTTCATTTCACCTCTGTGTTCCCAAAGCTATAGTCAAAGCCATAGTTTGTATTACTTCAGAAGAGCCCAGACACATCCGCTGTCTTAAACTCAACCACAGACAGGTTCTTTATAATCCAAAGCACAGATTCATATATTTCATTATGTATTTCTGCGTAGAAAGCCATTTTTTCCAGTAGTAGTTAACAGATACCAGAGATATCTTTCTGATTTTAAAGATAAGAGAGAAAGAAAGAAAAGTACTTTATTGATCCCTGTAGGGCAATTATCTCTCTTTATTTAACCCACACTAACTATGAGGAGCAGCGGGCAGCACCCACATACAAACACCCACGCACACACTAGTGCCTGGGGACAAACTCCAGATCATCTGCCTTCGCCTTGGTCAGGGGCAATGGCAGGAGTGATTAAACTAACAGCGCTGTCTCTATCTGAGTACTGTAAAGGGGAAAAAAAACTCGTAAAGTCCTCAATTATCATTACACACTGTCCACGCACGTGAGTGAGGATATTTTCTGGGAATGTGTCTATTCCTTCCCTTCCAACGTGCATGACAGCAAAAATTAGGTGTGGGAGTTTTCCCTTCTCTAGAGAAATATTCAGGATAATCATATCATTTGCTGTAACGGACATCATGTCCGTTCCCTGGAAAAATGCGATTAGAAGGGCCTCTTCCACACACCCACACGCAAGCCAAGCATACACACACCATCTACGGTTGGTTTACAGTGGAGGCTGCCACACCATGAACAGCACAAAAACACACAAAGGAATCCATGTTAGGGGATGATGTCAAATGTAGGACATGACAATCATCATACAGATATGATCTCACTAACTTGTTTATTGTTGGTGGTGAGTTTACTGGTGCATTCCAATCAGGCAGTGAAGCAGACACCATTACCGAAGGACACGAGGGCTGGCTACGAGAGCAGAGCTGCCGTCTGAGCATTATAGGAATTATAGGAATGCATTTTTTTTGTACTTTGTCAAGCTCTGGTGGAGCATACATTCTGCTTGTTTTTGTTGATTTGTACTTCACTTGATTTCAAAATAAGGATTTGGTTGGTGTTTCGTATGCTCACTGATTTTATCTTAGAGCGATTTTGTTCCGTGGCATCAGCAGTGGCACATCAGGATGACAGGCGTGTGAATACATTGAATCAGTTTCAGTGTATATTAAAAATATAACTGTAGAAACACTTTTGTGGCATGACTGTG